>JAHBBA010001264.1:29655-130219 GCA_018806925.1 Skeletonema costatum
CGCGAGCACTACTCTAGCACCATATCGTATCTCACGCTGTTAATGGGGCAATGCACAGCTTTTAGTGGCCCATTATAGTTGGTTACGATAGTATAGAAGGATATATGCCACTACTCAAGCTCTGTGCATGTATAGCAACCTTGCTACGGCCTCGTAGGTGGCCTGATGAGGCCCAATTTGGGATGGCCGCGAGCACTACTCTAGCACCATATCGTATCTCACGCTGTGAATGGGGCAATGCACAGCTTTTAGTGGCCCATTATAGTTGGTTACGATGGTATAGAAGGATATATGCCACTACTCAAGCTCTTTGTATGTATAGCAGCTGTGCTACGGCCTCGTAGGTGGCCTGATGAGGCCCAATTTGGGATGGCCGCGAGCACTACTCTAGCACCATATCGTATCTCACGCTGTGAATGGGGCAATGCACAGCTTTTAGTGGCCCATTATAGTTGGTTACGATAGTATAGAAGGATATATGCCACTACTCAAGCACTTTATATGCATAGCAACCATGCTACGGCCTCGTAGGTGGCCTGATGAGGCCCAATTTGGGATGGCCGCGAGCACTACTCTAGCACCATATCGTATCTCACGCTGTGAATGGGGCAATGCACAGCTTTTAGTGGCCCATTATAGTTGGTTACGATAGTATAGAAGGATATATGCCACTACTCAAGCTCTGTGCATGTATAGCAACCTTGCTACGGCCTCGTAGGTGGCCTGATGAGGCCCAATTTGGGATGGCCGGGAGCACTACTCTAGCACCATATCGTATCTCACGCTGTGAATGGGGCAATGCACAGCTTTTAGTGGCCCATTATAGTTGGTTACGATGGTATAGAAGGATATATGCCACTACTCAAGCTCTTTGTATGTATAGCACCTGTGCTACGGCCTCGTAGGTGGCCTGATGAGGCCCAATTTGGGATGGCCGCGAGCACTACTCTAGCACCATATCGTATCTCACGCTGTGAATGGGGCAATGCACAGCTTTTTTAGTGGCCCATTATAGTTGGTTACGATGGTATAGAAGGATATATGCCACTACTCAAGCTCTTTGTATGCATAGCAGCTGTGCTACGGCCTCGTAGGTGGCCTGATGAGGCCCAATTTGGGATGGCCGCGAGCACTACTCTAGCACCATATCGTATCTCACGCTGTGAATGGGGCAATGCACAGCTTTTTAGTGGCCCATTATAGTTGGTTACGATGGTATAGAAGGATATATGCCACTACTCAAGCACTTTATATGCATAGCAACGTTGCTACGGCCTCGTAGGTGGCCTGATGAGGCCCAATTTGGGATGGCCGCGAGCACTACTCTAGCACCATATCGTATCGCACGCTGTTAATGGGGCAATGCACAGCTTTTAGTGGCCCATTATAGTTGGTTACGATAGTATAGAAGGATATATGCCACTACTCAAGCACTTTATATGCATAGCAACCGTGCTACGGCCTCGTAGGTGGCCTGATGAGGCCCAATTTGGGATGGCCGCGAGCACTACTCTAGCACCATATCGTATCTCACGCTGTGAATGGGGCAATGCACAGCTTTTAGTGGCCCATTATAGTTGGTTACGATAGTATAGAAGGATATATGCCACTACTCAAGCTCTGTGCATGTATAGCAACCTTGCTACGGCCTCGTAGGTGGCCTGATGAGGCCCAATTTGGGATGGCCGGGAGCACTACTCTAGCACCATATCGTATCTCACGCTGTGAATGGGGCAATGCACAGCTTTTAGTGGCCCATTATAGTTGGTTACGATGGTATAGAAGGATATATGCCACTACTCAAGCTCTGTGCATGTATAGCAGCCGTGCTACGGCCTCGTAGGTGGCCTGATGAGGCCCAATTTGGGATGGCCGCGAGCACTACTCTAGCACCATATCGTATCTCACGCTGTGAATGGGGCAATGCACAGCTTTTTAGTGGCCCATTATAGTTGGTTACGATGGTATAGAAGGATATATGCCACTACTCAAGCTCTTTGTATGTATAGCAGCTGTGCTACGGCCTCGTAGGTGGCCTGATGAGGCCCAATTTGGGATGGCCGCGAGCACTACTCTAGCACCATATCGTATCTCACGCTGTGAATGGGGCAATGCACAGCTTTTTTAGTGGCCCATTATAGTTGGTTACGATAGTATAGAAGGATATATGCCACTACTCAAGCACTTTATATGCATAGCAACGTTGCTACGGCCTCGTAGGTGGCCTGATGAGGCCCAATTTGGGATGGCCGCGAGCACTACTCTAGCACCGTATCGTATCGCACGCTGTTAATGGAGCAATGCACAGCTTTTAGTGGCCCTTTATAGTTGGTTACGATAGTATAGAAGGATATATGCCACTACTCAAGCACTTTATATACATAGCAACCATGCTACGGCCTCGTAGGTGGCCTGATGAGGCCCAATTTGGGATGGCCGGGAGCACTACTCTAGCACCATATCGTATCTCACGCTGTTAATGGAGCAATGCACAGCTTTTAGTGGCCCATTATAGTTGGTTACGATAGTATAGAAGGATATATGCCACTACTCAAGCTCTGTGCATGTATAGCAACCTTGCTACGGCCTCGTAGGTGGCCTGATGAGGCCCAATTTGGGATGGCCGGGAGCACTACTCTAGCACCATATCGTATCTCACGCTGTGAATGGGGCAATGCACAGCTTTTAGTGGCCCATTATAGTTGGTTACGATGGTATAGAAGGATATATGCCACTACTCAAGCTCTGTGTATGTATTGCAGCTGTGCTACGGCCTCGTAGGTGGCCTGATGAGGCCCAATTTGGGATGGCCGCGAGCACTACTCTAGCACCATATCGTATCTCACGCTGTGAATGGGGCAATGCACAGCTTTTTTAGTAGCCCATTATAGTTGGTTACGATAGTATAGAAGGATATATGCCACTACTCAAGCACTTTATATGCATAGCAACCGTTGCTACGGCCTCGTTGGTGGCCTGATGAGGCCCAATTTGGGATGGCCGGGAGCACTACTCTAGCACCGTATCGTATCGCACGCTGTTAATGGAGCAATGCACAGCTTTTAGTGGCCCTTTATAGTTGGTTACGATAGTATAGAAGGATATATGCCACTACTCAAGCACTTTATATACATAGCAACCATGCTACGGCCTCGTAGGTGGCCTGATGAGGCCCAATTTGGGATGGCCGCGAGCACTACTCTAGCACCATATCGTATCTTACGCTGTTAATGGAGCAATGCACAGCTTTTTTAGTGGCCTATTATAGTTGGTTACGATAGTATAGACGGATATATGCCACTACTCAAGCTCTGTGCATGTATAGCAGCCGTGCTTCGGCCTCGTAGGTGGCCTGATGAGGCCCAATTTGGGATGGCCGCGAGCACTACTCTAGCACCATATCGTATCTCACGCTGTGAATGGGGCAATGCACAGCTTTTAGTGGCCCATTATAGTTGGTTACGATAGCATAGAAGGATATATACCACTACTCAAGCTCTGTGCATGTATAGCAACCTTGCTACGGCCTCGTAGGTGGCCTGATGAGGCCCAATTTGGGATGGCCGCGAGCACTACTCTAGCACCATATCGTATCTCACGCTGTTAATGGAGCAATGCACAGTTGTTATTTGCTATTCAATCTATTTCGTATTGATCATAGTTTTAGCGTCGTCTTACTGTTTATGTTGTTTTAACGATACATTGTCAGACGTTGCTTTACACATTGATTTAATTACATATGTAGTTACATTACATCACACCAACACACATAGGTACACTAAATAGTCATCCAAGCAGTGGATATTGCATCGAAGTATCCACTCCATCACCACTTTCCCAATCATCTGCTTCCATCACCAACTCTCCACCAGCATGAGCTGCACTCTCTCCCCGTTCAATCAGAGTCCTCAACTTTTCCATACTCGATATTGTTTGCGCCATATAACTAGCCAAGTCAGGTTGATACCACAACACAGTGATCCATTCGAACAAGGCAAAGAAAACACGGAATAATGCACAATAACAATATCCATTTCGTTTCCCGTTCAAGCCAACCTCATCGCCCTCTCTTTGCAGCCGTACTTCATCCATAATCACAATCTTTTGTCCACCCATTCCAACTCCATATTCCTCATCACCCGCCATCACACTCAAATGAAATGTATGATGTGCCATCGTCCCATGAAATAATCGATCCGGATTGGGACCCAACGTCAAACCAACTCTTCCTGCACTACGTTCCACAAACATCATCGATCGGACTCGGGCGGGGAAACCAATTAATTTGCGTATCCCGACACGTGTGGCACGTAGACAGCTTGATATACGTGCATCTGATGGAAGTGCTAGTAATGACGATGATATTTCGATCCATTCTCCATCGTATTGTCGAACATTATTGTAGTTGTGATTGTCTTCATTTGATGAATGAAGTGAGTTGGCAGGTGAAGTCCTCGGTGATGAAGAGGATTGTAAGTTGTTACCACTTCCATCCTTGGTGCATGCATCAAACACTGCTGGTATCGGTTCAAACCACAAATGTAATAATTCTACATTTGCCAAAATGTCAATGGCATCTCGAATGTCTACATTTGTTGAAGATGATGATGGCATGATGTCTACTTCAACAATGTACTTGTCATGTCGAACCCTATGCGCACGAATAGGAGGTCGTGTTGGATTCGTCAAGGCTGCTGTAGGGACATTGTTGGAAGAAGTTTGCCGCCTCTTTTTTTTGTTGCGTAACGACGACAAGAATTGTGTAGGCCACTCCCAAATCCTCCGGTTAGATGACGAGGAAGAGATGATAATATCATCATCGTCATCATTTTCATTGCCATCTATCGATAGTTGTTGTTCCTCTCTCATTTCATTCTCCCAAATTCGAGGCAGAGCATCACCATCATCGTCGTCATTATTGGCATATTGCATCAACTGATTCAAAATTGATGATGCATCCCCATTATGACCGCCTATTACAGATGATACATCTGCATAGTTTGGATTGGCATCTACATGAGCAGCAGCTCCAGCGACAATAGAGTCATCAATGATTTGAGTTTGAAAGAAGGAGGAAGATGCTGGCCGAATATTACGTGATGTTGTTGTTTGTGTTTCGTAATTTCTTGAATTCGCAATGGATTGACGGTGCATTGATTCACTGTCTTCATCTAGAATTGTGATTCCTGGTCCATCTGGATCAGTGGTGACAAGTTCATTGCCGTGTTATACTCTTGCACAGCAGAGTGGTAAGATAAGGTACTTCGCATCTCGTCCATTCCGGAGTTATTGCTCTGTACAGCACTTGAAGCGGTATGTTGCGCATGCACAGCATCGTGTGCAGATTCTTCTGCAGTATCGTTGTTAGCGACTTCATCAAGATTATTCGATGATAGAGCAAACGGCAAAGGTGAAGGGGCGTGGTCGATCTCCTCGTCGTTGGTGTTTCCGTCGTCAAAGTGAACTCGAGGGCGGAATGGTGGTGAATCGTAATGATCTTGTGAAGTTCGAAGAAACGGTGGAGGATGCGATGCGGAATCGCTTGATCCCTGATCATCATCATCTTCTTGCGTGAAGGCAAACGGTGGTGGTTCTAGCATAGTTGTTGTGAAGAGTCCTGTTAGCTGGGATGTGGATCAAGACAAGCACTGCCATGGTCAACGTCTATCTCATCAAGTTCTTCGTTCGGAGAGTTCTGTTTTGATTTTAGTGACGAGTGTCTTCTCTCTGAACGGAAATCGCTGATTAGCCCCTTAATTGTAACACAAAGGAGCTTCCAATCAAGGGAATAACTATGTATTCCAATGCATTCTGAAGATGCTACGTTGCCATCTACTTATCAAAATCAATTCTATACATCTTACTGATCTGCAACTACATAAGCGTGCTGTTCGACCGAGCTGGAAGCGGCTTGTGAGGATTACCACTATTATACACACTGCGCCTATTAGCTGGGCCTTTTAACTTTCCACCAGACTTCAAAAAGTAACAGTCTAGCATTCCCTTCCCTTTGATATTGAGTGTGCCTCTTAGCTCAAATGAAAATGAATTGTCAACATTATCAACAACTTCTTTTGTCACTTGGATCTTTCCAGGGAGACCGTGCTGTTCCATCCTTGCTGCGACGTTCACTGCATCGCCCCACATGTCGAAGAGGAAGCGTTTGGTTCCCACGACTCCTGCCACCACTTGTCCACAGGCTGTTGTGTGGCCGAGACGAAAAGGGCAGTCAGTCAGTATACACATCACTACACTAAAAAATAGCAGTTGGCGACATCAGACTTACCTATCCCAACACGAATATCCAAGTGTCCATGTTGCGGCCCTGACATATTGTACGTTTTGACAGCCTTTAGCAAGTCCAGCGCAAACATGCACACTCGGGAACACCCATCGTTATCAATTTCAGATGAAGGAATGGATGTGACCATGTAACAATCACCAATTGTCTTCACTTTGTTGAGATCGTAGTGACCAACGAGATAGTCGAACTGACTGAACAGATTGTTGAGCATTGTCACGACATCATGCGGCCTCATACTGCTTGTCTTGTCGGTAAAGCCTACAATGTCTGCAAATAATATTGTTGTATTTTCATAATGATCGGCTATATGAGAAGGATCTTGTTTCAGTCGTTTGGCAATGTGTTCAGGTAAGATGTTGTGCAGGAGGTTATCAGATGCCTCACGTTCAGCCTCTGCAATAAGCAAACTCTTTCGGACTGTTATGTCTTCAAGGAAGCCGACGAAGAGCTTGGTTCCATCACTGGTGTCAATTTCTGAGAGACCCAGAATACATGGAAATGTTGTGCTTTAATGATGTAGAGTGCAAGAAGTAATGAGAGGAGATGAGTAAGCAGACAAATAGGTATAGGCACGAAATTAGATGATGCAAAATGCTGCGCTCACGTACCCATCTTTTCGTTTGGCAGGGACCTCTCGCTCTTTCCCAATCATGCGTTTAAACCCAGTAGCAAGGTATCGTTTCAGGTAGTCATCGTGCTGGTGTGCATGCTCATGTGGCATGATCATCTTGATATTCTGTCCTATGAACTCTTCTTTAGTCCATCCCAATACCTTCGTACTCCTTTCGTTAACCATTTGTATTATACCCTTCTCGTTAATAACGAGGAGAGCGTGGAAGGAAGAGTCCATGATTTTCAACATGAGTTTGTGATTTTCTTCCACCTCCATCCGGACTTTTATCTCAGACGTTAGATCACGTATAAACCCACATATCAACCCTGACTCCTTCGAAACTTCCGACAGGCCGAGCACACATGGGAATGTGGTGCCATCCTTTCTTTGTGCATTTACCTCACGTTGCGTCCCAATCATTTTCTTTATCCCAGTCTTTAGATAGTTCTTTAGATATTGGTCATGATTGACTGCAACTTCAGACGGCATGATCATGTTAATGTTTTGTGACATCATTTCTTCTTTCGACCAACCAAACACTTCACAAGACTTTTCATTAACGAGTTGGATAATCCCCTCCTCATTAATCACAAATAGAGCATGAAATGATGCGTCAAGAATACCTAGGATTGTATCCTCGGCAACAAGCAAGCCCTTTCTCTGAACCTTGATTGTATGCGTATTTGCTTCATTTCGTTCCTCGAGGTTCTCATTTCGTTCCTCAAGATTCTTCTCTGAGGTCAAGTCTCTTATAAATCCACAGATTAAGCCCGACTCTTTCGATACTTCTGACAAGCCAAGGACACATGGGAAGGTGGAACCATCCTTTCTTTGTGCTGTAACCTCGCGCTGGGTTCCAATCATCTTCTTCACCCCAGTCAGTAGATAGTTCTTTAGATATTGATCATGACTTGACGCAACATCGGATGGCATGATGATATGAATGTTTGATCCAAGAAATTCATCTCTTGACCAACCAAACACCTCAATCGACTTTTCATTGACAAGTTGGATAATCCCCTCCTCATTGATAACAAAGAGGGCGTGAAACGATGCGTCCAATACCAGCTTGAGTATTGTGCTATCAGCAGCAGTCTCATTGTTTGTTATGGATAGTTTCTTCCATTCCTCCTCAAGTGATGAAACTCTTGATGTTGTTGTTGTTGCTGCAATCTCTTTTAGGTATAAACAAAAGTAACATTCTTCATGACAAGTTTCTGGAGCTGCCATCATTCTAACCATGCTTATTTTCACAGGGGTTGTTGTTGTTGTTGTTGTGTTTTCTCCACCTTTATTACTTGTGACGACGATGCCATCTACAACTTTCTTGCCATTATCAAATGAATGCGATTGTATCACTTCGTTCCAGGATAATGTCACGTGAGAGGAAGTAAGAAATGATATATGCGTAGAGATGTAAGTGGTATGAGTTGAGGAGGATGAAAGGGCAAACAATCCCCGCGTAGGGTCATTCATATGCCATATCTGCCCATCTGATAAAACCACGAGAGAGGCATCGAATGATCCATCTAGAATTTGTCGTAGAGACTCTGGCGGAGGCATTATGATTCTGCTCAGCGTTTTGGGTTCTGGTTTGGCTTCTTGCGGAGAGTGACTATTGTTTACACTAGCAATATTCATTTCACACCATCCCTTGTCCTAAAAAGGCTTCAATCACATCATCTTTCCTCATCTCCGCCATGTCGATAATGTCGCCTTTGGTTGATCCGCCCTGCATATTGTTAGCAGAAGTTTGCTTGATTGCAGCAGATTGCAGCTTGCAGCAGAGCAGTTTTGAGTTTTTGGAAGACACGATGACAGCTTCTACGATGGCCTGCAAGTGACACATCGGCACTCCAGTTTGCGTTCTCTTTCGCCAATCACAATCCAACGCACAAAGTAGGTACATACAATATAGCAAGCAACAATGAAGCCGTTTGGGATGCCACAGAGAGAGAATTATACAACTTGGCTGATTAGGAGGAACAAATAAAAGCAGTAGGCAAGATGATAGCAAAGCTCCTCATTTACGGTGTCCTGCTCACAGCTCTTGCCATACTAATCTCTTCCACCGCTCGGATAGGTTTAGCTGTTTTTTCCGTCCCCAACGGTGACAACTTCGCATTGATAAACGGCGTTGTTAGCGACGATATACCAAACGAGCAACAACTGTACGAAGAACAACCCATACTACCAATCAACCAACGAAAATTAGCCGTCAAGAATGGAGAAAAGGGTCCACAAGGTGTTAGTGATGTTCTTCCACGTTTATTCGAACTACCGCGGCGTACAATTGATCCAACCAACCTCCCTTATAAATGTGGTGTCATCTTAATACAGCATCACATACCCGGACAAGAGGGTGCAGCAATTGACGATTGGATAAGAGGATTAATTGACTCTAATGATGATATTGGCGCCACGTACATTTCCAGTGCCGATGCTGGATCCAAGGAGGCATTTGTGGCAGAAATTAATGAACAGATTGACATGAAGGGTGAATTCTATTGGACTGTGCTGGGTTCTGGAGAACATGGTCTTGCGCTTGCGATAGATGGGGATGTTTTACGTAGGTTACGTGAGAATATGGAGGAGAGAGGTTGTCAACTGGTGGCCATGTCCATGTTTTCCGAACCACTGGATTACAATATGAAACAAACCAGACAAATGTTTGCGGAGTGCAAGAATTGTACTGTCACTGAGTTTACAGAGAAATTAGAGTCAGGTAGTGACGTGTCTTGGCGTGGACAATTGGATTATTTCTTGTACAACACTGGAGAGATTGAGGCATTGGATAACAAGGTGAAAGTGAAGGATGCAATCACCAAATTGAGAGAGAACTATGATCTTGTATTATTGGATGGAAAATACGATTTTTCCAAGGAGATACTCAGGGTGACTGGATGGAAATCACCTGATGGTGAGGAAATAGTGGTAGCAGAAGTGAATGATATGGAAATTGGAGGCTTGCGTTACTCGAAGCAAATGGTGAAGCAGTATACCAAGTTTGATGCCAAGAATGGAGATGCTGACTTTTGTGATGCTCTGAATCATATTTATTACAATGATCTGTCTTTTCTATTCAATCAATAGCTAGACGCTGACTGAGGTTGGAAGCGTGGAAGAAGCCAGCCTTTTCCTCAAACCCCTGTCACCTGTCACACACATTCATGTCTTATGTAACACATAAATCGAAGCGTGATTTAAATTTTTGCACATCTTATGTCACTAACGTTCACGACCTTCATCTGCATCCACGCCACCTGCATAACAACTCCACCATGACATCCGCAGAGGAACCACCCAGGCGGGCATCACTATCCGATGACCATCCCGTACTAGCAGCCAAATCACAAACTTTGACCACGCGTGGAATCGAATGCGCATTGTACAAGTGGACTCCTCCTCAAAACAACAATGATGCAAATGGCAAAAAAAGTATCCGTGGCGTTGCTGTGGTTTATCACGGATTTGGAGCTCATAGTTTATACCCCACTGTCAGATATGCGTCTTGCCTACTAGCGGAGAATGGGTTTATTGTGTATGGGCTTGATTTTCCTGGTCATGGAGCCTCTCCTGGAAAGAAGGGGTTGTTATCAGGCGCGGAAGATCTGATTCAAGATGGCATTGCGGTGGCAAAAGTTGCTCAAAAAGAAGCATCATCTGGGGAACATGGAGTTAATTTACCGCTTTATTTTGTAGGGTCATCAATGGGAGGTGCAATCGCCTTAGCTGTGGCCGATTCCTTACCCGAAGGTAGTGTTAACGGAGTCATAATGCTGGCTCCAATGTTATCATTGAAAGTTGGGGGCACTGCAAGGTCAGCATTGGGGACATTATCAAGTCTCCCATTTCTATCTACTCTTCCACTCATCCCCCATTCTGCTACAGATTCATCCAAACAATATCGCGATCCAGAAAGAAGAGCAGAATGCGATCGAAACACAATGACCAATAAAAGTGGACTCCGTCCAATTTCGGCGTTTACTTGCGTAGAAATAACAGAGACGATTCAGAAGAAGTTTAGCCAGATTAAAGTCCCGTTTTTGTGTATGGTCGCCGAGGAGGATGTTGTGGTTGATAACTCCAAAACTGAGGAATTGATGAAGTTGTCACCGTCCAAGGATAAGACTCTCAAGTCATATCCAGCACTTCATGGTTTGCTCTGTGAACCGGCTCCTTTGTTGGGCATTATAGAGGATGATTTGATTCAATGGCTAGTCAAGCGGTGCCCATGATCATAACAATGGAAATGACAATTGTACAGATTATTATTAAGACTGAATAGTTGTTATTTACTTTGATGCAAACAATTGTCCAATTAAACCGTCAAGCTTGTTCGGAGGGTACTTGAGGTAGTTCTCCATGTTCTTCTTTGAGAATTTGATACTTGCGTACCTGTCAAAGAAAGCCTTGTAGCGTGCCATGAAAACATTGCGAATATCATCCTGAAGTGTCTCTCTTAATTTGGGATCAATGACAGTGAACGTTCTGTGAACAAGGTAGACCCGTTCAAAGTCCTCAATAAAACCAGAAAATCGACTCTTGATCAAACGGCCACTCTCTAAGGATAGGATATCTTTCTTGTCCTTGTAATTCAATTCTCTTTCATCAACCTTGGTTAGATGGTTGTTTAGTACTTCCCAAGAAGCCAGGTACTTGGCTTTTTCACCCTCGAAAATCTTGTTCATTTTCGATTGGAACCATGGTGCTTTGATTCGATAGTTTTCATCAGACTCGTCATTGATATGTTCGTAACCATCAGGCCCCAGTGAGTCCAGCAGGTAGTACATGTTGTTCATCATAAACAAATGCGTCTTCACCTGGTTATCTGGATTTTCTTCATTCTTGTAATTTTGAGCTTTACCCTGCAAGCTAACAATTAATTGCTTGATCAAGAAACGGACGAAGATATCTATTTCGCCAGCGTCATCACCCATACCTTCATCCCAAGGCAGAGTACGCCGTTTCGACACTGACTTGTAAGCACTTGCAAATGGGGAAATCACTCGAATTGCGTGGACTACGTCCGAACTAACCTTAGCCACACGAGCATCCGTAGGGACATGCTTGGTGCCATCCAAGGGATCAAGCTGTATCGATCTTGCCAGATTCTCAAGTGTCTTGGAACAATTCTTAACAGTGGACCGATGCAAACTGATACAAAGAGCAGATGCAATAGTTGATTCGCCACTTCCAATACTTGCCAAATCACAAAGCCTAGACAAGGACGGGCCTAACATTCTCACCCCATCGACAATTCGAAGTCCAGCAGCAGCAGCTGACCCAGCCGCCCGAATGTCCATCTCCGAGTTGCCTGGGCCCGCTCCACCATCGCCTACACTTCCAAGATTAATCGAGCAGCCAGCCTCCCGAAGGAAGGTGTACTCAATTAGATCTAATAGTCGATCTACTGCTGCCGCCACAACAAATGAATAGCATCCCGCAAGTGCACGTTGATATTGCGGCCCAGACTCGTCATGATGATGATTAGAAGAAGTTGGAGAGACGACACAGCGATAGACTGACTTTTCACCAGACACTACCACCATCGTGTGTTCAATACAACGGACAGCATCACGTGCAGCAGAGTCTACTATTTGAGCGAGTGCAATGGCAGAACCGGCCGATCCCTCGGGGGGCATTAATTTCTTTCGAGCAGTACGTAGCTGACGACAATATCCATCGACGGAATGCGTAGGCAACTGACCTCCTTGCCTCTCCATAGGAATCCAATTGAGGAAAACCAGTTTTCAGCAATTGCATTGTTGATTGGGTATAATGTCCACTGCCAACCTTCTCAGTTCGAAGTACCTTACCACCAGGTGGCAAGGAAGGTTCCGGAGGAGGAATGTACGATGGCACACTAGACGCTGACAACAAAAGACTAGTTCCATCTGAATACATTCCTCCCAAACATTCAAATATAGCTCGTAATTCACGAACAACCCGCGTTGACAATGGTAAATACTCTTCATATTCACCAACACTCTTCATAAGATCACGATTCTGCAATGCCTCCTGAAGCCTATCACGTGTCTTTGACGCAGTTTCCTCTGATCGTTCTGCAGCAGTAACTCTTGTCGATGTACGTCTTTGTGCTGGGGACTTTTTATTCGCATCAGGAGCAGGAGCAGCATCCACCTTCCTCCTAACAGCGGCGCCCGCTCCTGTCAAATGCCCGGTGACCAATAATCCCATGGCATCTACACCAATAAAATGAACACGTTCTAAATCTGCCATTGTTTCTTTTGCAGATCTCCACTCCACACGTTTGGCAAAATATCCATGTGCATCTCTTACAATTTCCATTGCATCCGCACCCGCATACAATTCTTGCTCAGTCAACGGTGAAGTTGTATCACTCTCATGATTATTTTGTCGTGGTTTCAATAAAGACATAGTGCCCTCCCCCCCACTTTTATTACTACTCCCATCAACTAACCGTTTCATACTTGTTGGTAACACCCCACCCCGTCCCTGACGTTCGGCATGCAATGCCACCTCTTTGCATGCCTCACGTGCCCCCCAGAACAAACGTTCGACTGCTGGTTCACAATCGGCTACTGTGTCGAATTTGTCACGTGCATCTTTTAATGCGCCGGAGGTCGATTGTAAATTGGAGCTGGCGAGTGCCAAGAGAGCGGATGTTTCAGAGGCAGGTGAGGTTAGTGAGTCGAGATGACGAGAGCGACGGGATAGACCATCGCAGGAGCTGCAGGCGGAGTGGGAGGTGGCCGACATGGTTTGTAGGCTTGAGGTTAAGGCGGCGATGTGGGAATGTTGAGTGGATTGGAGGGGGAGGGGTGGCAGCCCCTTTGGAAGGGTTAAGGAGGCTGTCGCCATGGTGCTTTGTTGGTTATTAGCGTGTCCCCACAAGAAAAAAAGTGTTGAGCAATTAAAGAGAATGTAGAAGTAGTTTGGTCGTTGTCATTGCATCGGTGTCTTGAGAGCATGGTCATGGAGGTATTTTTGATTTTTGGATTTGTGTCGGTCGGGTATTTTGTAACTGTATAATATAATGTACGAATCTCCATTGTAACCAGCTTTGTTAGCTCAGTTGGGAGAGCGTCAGACTGAAGATCTGAAGGTCCTGTGTTCGATTCACAGACAAAGCATTTTTTGCTGAAAGTTGTATTTTTGCTCTTTTGCTTTGTTATTCTTTTATTTGCTAGAGATAGAATACGATACATGATAGCATGTAGAAGATGAACTTTATGTACCTAATGTTGGCATCATGTTGCGATGATGAGGCTTATTTACTCTTGGTGATGGATGCAAATGCATTGATCTTGCAGAAGCATAGGATGCGTGTTCGTGAGTCAACCTCTCCTTCTACCATAGAGGAGGTAGGAGGTGAGATTTTGTCACATCTGAGCACAATTACAATGCCATGCCTACAATTGTATGCCTGGGTTACGATCGCAAGAGAAAAGGGCTTGAGAACAGGTAGGAATGGTTATCACTTTGTTGACTCATTTGTGTGCATTTACCATTTGATTTACGATGAAATTCAAATGCTATCTAGCATTACACTTCACAAGCATATGATCACGAGAGCAAGGTCGAAGCTGCAAGAAATACATGGCAGATACTTATACACACGTAAGAACATACATCATGCGCTGTAACAAGCAGAGAAAGCTTAAGTATGTCTGGGAACCAGTAAGTATGTCCTCATTGTCCAATTACATTTCGATTTCCACCTGCGATAGTACTTTGTTCCTAAGTACCTACGCCATACCTCACATAGTAGATACTGGTATTAGAGGTAGTTTGAGACTTATTTACAACCTCCTGGCAAACCAAAAAAAACAGCGAACACAAACCGACGATGAAGTGAAGCAAGGGAGCTAGCGGGAGTAACCAAGTCTTGCTAGTATGAATCATGGACGGTCCCTCGATACGATGCCGCCGCTTTACCATAGTCTCTGAACAGGCACTTGTAAACCACTCAATTTTCTAACCTCAATCGCCCAAGTGAGACGTGACAAAGACTCATTCTTTCAATCTTGGGTATACGAGTAAATTTGTATCGTCGGAAAGTGCTTTAGGAAAACGCTAACATGCAATATTCCTACAAACAAAGGAGTCCGCCTTCCCGGCAACAACACGTCTCCTCTGTCGACATGGATGGATTTCCGTCAGCTTCTTTTGCATCATCAACTCCTTCAAATCACAATTACAATAACGACACGAATGATGCATTTTCAATCACAAGAAACAATAACAGTGTTCGAAACAATGAGCCGACATCTGCAATAATGGTGGGTGATTGGGGTGTCAGTAGTAGAGTATCATCATCATCTGTTCCAACTAGTCAAAGTCATGATAGAATAGCCGCTGCACTGGCAGTCGCTACCAATCGGCAACCCGCACCTCCTCCGGCAAGAGATCAACAAATATTTCGTCGTCAGGGTGTTGGCACCTCTTTCTCACGATCATTTGATAGCAGCAATAGTGGTCGAGGGAGAAGCAGCGAACAGATTATTATTAGACCAGACAGTAAATCATCACCTCCCAGAAGCAATACTGTTGTTAACACCACTGGCAGCACCTATCAGCCGTTTGATGCCCGGCAGTACAACACACCTCCTCGAAAATCGGTGGCACAACCATCTCCGCCTACTTCACGAGGAAGTCTTCCTCACAGTAGAGTGCCACAACTTCCCACAACCAACAGTCGCATCAGCCAAACGAGCAAGTCAAAATTTCAACCATCACTCACTGCATCATCTCAAACATCTTCTCCATCAAAATCAATGACGAATAATTCCAACACTACCTCTTCTTCTTCTCATCAACAATCATCATCTACAACAACACCATCGACAACACTATTGCGCAACAGATCCGGAATGGTAAATAAGTTGAAAGCTGGGATAGAAAAGAAGTTGAATTCAATTCAACAGCAGAATAGTAATCAATCACCATTGGAAATTGCAAAGTTGAAATTGAAGCAAACGATGGGTGTTCAGTTCAATGTGCCTCCTTCTCAACAACAACCGCAACAGCAGCAGCAGAAAATTTCAGCTAAAGACGATTTTGGCAATGTAACAGCTGCAATGGATGATATAGAAGATTACTACCCTACTACATTATCACCATCAAGATCAAATGTTCAATCGGATGTAACTGGATATTCTGCAGAATCATCTTCCTATGCAGCAGGATGGCCAGGCACTGTGGACAAACGTGGGCGTGCCTTTGTAATTGAGCCAAGTTATAGTGAGAGTGAGGATGAATCCAACTCTCATCATCATAATTTGCAGCGGAAAAGTACGACATCTAATAATGGCTTGTTCTCTTCCCAGCAGTACCGACCACCAGCTAATCCGTCACAAATGATGTTCAATGATGCAGTGACAAGTAGCAAACCATCGTTTGATGGTGGTGACTCGGTGGCGGAACTGGAAGCATGGATGTCAGGTGGTGGAGATGGAGATAGCGTTGCCTTTACCGTAGATCAAAATAATGATGACGGAAGAGATGAAGAACGACAGAGTGGTCTTATTGATCTTGACGAGGAATATGAGCGCCGATTTGATAGTAGTAGAAACGACTCTGGATGGAGGGAAGGAAGGCATGAAACATTGGAGGAAATTTCGGAAACAAAGACTGCTGCTGATGTTTATTTGGAAGCAGCATTAGGAATGTCTACTGCTAGTTCTTCTGCAATGCGGCAACAACCGAAAATCAATCCTGTTCTTCGATCTCCAGCGTCTGATGTTGGTGCAAATGGTTTCATACGACAAAAGACTGGAGGTAAATCATCGTTCAAATCTCCTTCGCCTACAAAAAGAATGGACGACGAGGAAGCTAGACGTCTCGGCATCGATACTAGTGGCAGCGAGAAAAGAGTCCGTGCAGCTGGTAGGAGAATAATACCAGATGAATCCGCTTACAATGATGAAGTGGACTTTGCGAACGGAAACGGCAACAACAATTCATTTCTACCACAACAATACCAGTCGGGTCCCCAGCCAATGACTGAAGAAGCTCTTCGAAGTTTAGATAGTCGAAATGCACCACCGAGAGGTGGAGCATCGATGAATTTCCGAGGATATTCTGGCTTTCTGGACAAGACCAAGGATGTGCCAAATCTAATGGATGATGAATCGGTGGCAAGCACGTCTCTCGATACTGCTGCCTACTCCATCGATGGCAACCGCAACACAAGTATGGGTCTAGTGCTACCTTCAATTACAGAGACCTCTCGGAATGCCCCCAGATCGTCACCGCCTTCATCTAATTTTGACTCTGGATCTGATGTATTTGATGGATTGCAGAGTTCTACAGTTGACTTTTTTAGACAACAAGATACAAGTCAGAATAGCTTTTCCCAACATACAAATGGATCTTCACATCAGCCATTTGATGCTTTCCCTGACGACCAATTTGAGCCATTCTCCACAGAATTCAATCCTTTTGCTGCTCATCGGGATTCTAGTGGTGGTATAAATAGTACCAGATCTGGAGCAGAATTCGTGGACCCCTCCTTGGATATTTCCTCTCTGCATGCGGAAGAGTCAGAATCTGACTACGAGAGTGTTCAAGACCTTTCAATATATTATGTTGACCCCGATCTAGTACGGAAAATGGTGAGGGCTTTTCGCAAAATTTGCACGTCGCAAATGGAGATCAATAGTTCCAATGATATGCTGTCCGAATTTGAGAGCCTTGTAGACACTAAAAAGGCATTTGCTCTCTTTGAGATGAGGAGTCGAATTATGGAGACTGATATTGACAGAGGTTTAGAGCGAAGGGGCGGAACGAATGTCGTGGATGACATTGTATTGACTCCTTACTTTCAAGCAGCGCATAGAGTTCGCGATGCTGTGATTGTTAGCAAAGCGTGGAGAGATGGTGCTACACCGAAGGATGTAGTTACCGCTCATTTGCTCACACGTCGATCAGCCAAAGCATATTCTGTCCCAAGACTCATTGAGCGAATAAGACGTCCTGATAATCCTTTTTACAAACAATACTGGCTCGAGGAAGTGCACTGGCTCGATGATACAGATTTCATGATGATGAGATGTCAATCACTTGAAGCTGGTACTATGAAGGGGTTTGAGATGTTTACAATTGGAGATTGCCAAAGTATCTTGCTGAAGATGACAAGTGATAACGCAACCGTAAGTGCATGCTTGGATGAATAGGCCATTGCAGCTTTTTGAGTATGCTCTTTTGTTCACAAACTTATGCAACCTTATCCCAATCACGATTTTGCAGCAACTTCGACGCGAGCTGAAATCAGCAATGATGCGCCAAATACAAGCAGAGGAACTCATGCAAGCAGAAATTGATCTAGATGGGGATGAGAATGTAGTGGCTGAAGCAGAACATCTCTTTCGAAAAGCAACATATGAGGTCAAAACTCTATCTATGAAACTTGTACTCGCAGACAAAGCTTTCACATTAGTGAGAGGCCGAATGGAAAAGCTGGTCGAGTCAATTGAATCTCTTCTTGTGCAAATGGAAGACGATGATGGCTCACAAGAAGGCTCAGTTTCATCAGTTCTCGCAGAGGATGACGTCTCATATGACGATGACAACTCACGCAGTAGACGAGAGGATGAAGAAAAACAAAAGCTTCAGGAAAGAGCAAAGCGGGCCGAGCTCAGCACCGAAGTTGCTGTCAGAGAGGCGTTATTAGCTAAGCAAGAAGCCGAAAAAGTGAAAGCCGAGAAGCAACGTGAGATTGACCTTTTGAAAGAAAAACTGGCTCATATGGAATCAAAGTCTATCGTACTAGCCAACTCTGAGAACCAACGTTTAGCGGCACACACTTCGTATCTGGACAAGCTTGATGCCAAGTCAATCATAGAAAGCTCATTTGACCGAGAGCCAGAGGGGGCTAGAGCTGCCGCAAAGAGTAGGCTGAAACAAAAGTTTCGTGAAAGACAAGCAGTTGCCAAGCCAGGAATAGATCATCGCGACAACAGCAATAATGCACAGCAACTGAACGGCGAAGAATTTTATCAGCATCTCGATTTCTATTCACGATCACTGAAATCAGTCTCCATGAAAAAATGAAGTTGATGATGAGTTGATGTTTTGCTCCTTGGAAGTTGTGCAACTGAAGTGATGTTGTATTAAAGTAAAGCTGTATTATATGCTCTCATGAGTTGTTGCGAGCTTTTGATTCGCATGCATCTCTCTCCCCTGCCTCATCACTACAAAGGCAGGAGAAAAAGAGAATAGAACCGCTTTCACTGGAACCTCAATCTCAGGGGTTGACAGAATCATGGGCTCAACTGGCATAAGGCCCAACAGACTTGGGGCTAGGGTTCGGGCCGCATCGAATCACTCAGTCGTCTTTTTATGTGTTGCTTTGGATTCACCAGCCCAGACAAAACACCGCCGCCCAACCACGAACCATTTGAATTTGTGCAAGCTCGAAGTTGTCGAGGCTTGGCAACCTATAACAACGAGACAGAAGATTAAAATGAAGATCCCACAGCATCAATATAGTAGCATGTCAGTTGCGGCGACTATTCTGCTCGGGCTAGCGTCCTTTGCAGCGGCGCAGACGTCCTCTTTCAAAGACCCTTTGACAGGGGAGCCAATTCCATTGATCAAAAGATCCGACATACGAATGCCCCGTCGTAAAATTCAGGCCACCTGCGATGAAGCAAATGACATACACAACCAAAGCTATTACCATCCGACCTTAGACCCGGATAAAGGTGCAACATGGTAAGTTGAAGATTTGTCATGTCGACGACCACATCATATTATTTTGTTTGAACGGTCGCTCACCTACACCAACTCTCCTATCCCTTCTTTCCCCCAGCACCAATTCAAATGATTATCCAATGATATGGAAAGAAATTCCAAAGGCGAGCAACATTCCTCAATACATCAGTTCCACTGGACAAGAATGCTGCGAAAAATTCTATGAACGGCAAGGAGTCCCTGTTGGAACTTGTAGAATAGAGGATGTATGTAATCCGCCGGAGATAATTCTCGGCTTGTGGCACTCTTCCAAGTACAATCCTACAACATGCACTAACTCGGGTGATTATCCTGTGTCATGGAATGAAGAACAACTTCGTCCTTATCACCTTTTTGAAACCTCTGCCAAGTGTTGTGCTGAATTGGAAAGAAAAACAAGTCAGACATGCGATGTTCTGGACGTCGAGGCGGAATGGAGTTGTGACAAATGGCATCTTGCCATTGAAAAAGACGAGAACGATTTTGCTATCCATCCCGATGGTACGTGTACCAATTCGGGGATTATATATGACGTTTGGATGGCCAAACAAGATGTCTACGTTTTCCCGGATCATCAAGCTTGTTGCGATAATTTTAAGATCGCCTATGATGACTGCCATAAAGTCGATGAATGCGCCGAACCATCGAATCCTCCCACTCCATTGCCGACTACAAAAGCACCTACGCCGGTGCCTACGCCAGTGCCTACGACAAAAGCCCCTACGCCAGTGCCTACGACAAAGGCCCCAACGAGGAGTCCCGTTGTGTTCGATATCGAGGCGTATACATGCGGTGCAGCCTCATCCTCCGAAAATGGCCGCTTCCATATTGATAAGTATGGATCATTGTCTTGGTGAGTTTCCAAATCTTTAACTTTCTTTCCTTCGTTTGATGAATCGCTATCTCACTCATTCCCTTTGAATTTCTAACTCATTTTATCCTTCAGCTCGAACAGCCTTGATTACCCACCATCGTGGGAATCCGTATTGGATAGTGATGGCAACCATAAGTTTCTGTTTGACACTATGGAGGAATGTGTGGCTTACTTTACACCATTCCTCAAACCAGGGGAAACGGTAAAATCGGTGAATGTGTGCTCCCCGGACTGTTGTTCTTATATGAAGGAACACAACTTGCCCTTCGTCGAGGAACAGTGTGAAGGTGGGTGCGAGGTCACAACAACGACGACATCGACGACAACGACAACTACCATGGTTCCTGAGTTGAATGATCCTGAATGTGAAAAAGCTGCTGCATACTATCATCCTCCTAGAACCATGGATGCGCCCTATTGGTAAGCTTGACTCTATTTTTCATCTTTGTTAGGGATGTTTAATGATTGTAAATTGATCTTGCTCACATTATTTGGCCTCTTGATTCCTTTATCATTTATCAGCACAAACTCGGTAGACTATCCGCAATCTTGGCATAACGTGTTGGACGAGAATGGGAACAAGATGTTCTTGTTTACCTCTATCGATGACTGTTGTGACTACTTCGCTAAATCGGGTGTGCCTCGGGAAAATTGTGTCGAAGTTGATGTTTGCTCCTCAGACTGTTGTTCTTATACGAAGGAAAATAACTTGCCCTTCGAACAGTGTCAAGGTGGGTGCACAACCACAGCAACGACAACTACAACAACAGCTCCTGGATCATGTGCAGATGGTTCGTTTTCTTTGTACTGGCACCCATCGACAAGTGATGATATCTTATGGTGAGTTTGATTTTCCCTCAGTGTCGAATCAACAAAATGATCGCTTTTCCTCACTCAAACTCGTTCATTTTACTTTTGTCAGCACGAACTCTCCTGGTTATCCAACATCATGGCGTACTAGAACTATTACACCGAAATTTCTCTACGAATCTGCAGAAGATTGCTGCAAAAATTACTATGGCTCTTTCAACATACCCACGGAATTGTGCGAGATGGAAGATTTATGCCCTGACGGCAAGTTGGTGAGTGTAGCAGCAGATGAGCCCATTACAACAAGTACCACAACAAGCACTACCATCACCACAACAACATCAAGCCCACCATCAAGTAGTCCGACTAGAAATCCGACTAACCTTCCGACTCATTCGCCGTCAGATAGTCCGACTAGGAATCCAACAAATCTTCCAACTCATTCGCCGTCAGATAGTCCGACCAAGCGTCCCTCAGACAAGCCAGTTGCGGATGTGGTTTGTGCTGAAGTGTGGGAACCAGTCTGCGGTGAGGACGGTGTAAGCTATTCGAATGATTGTGAAGCTAACAAAGTCGACGTCAAAGTTGTGTCTGTAGGAGAATGTTGTTCCCCAGGTGGCAAGTGTTCTGTTGAAGGGTCTTCTTGTTCAGTGGGCACCGAAACGTGTTGTGGTCAGACGTATGACTCTCTTAAGTGTGAATGCTCGGAAGAACGACGTTGGCTTTGCCTTATTTTCGATGAAGCGTGCCCGTCACCCTGTCCACAAGAGACCACCACCACCACGACAACAAGCACCGCAGCTGCATCTAATGATGCGAAGTGGTTTCCTGACACGGTTAATGATGAGTCGACATGTAGATATGGCTCTGATTACCCTCTATCATATGAGGGTCACGGTTGGTTATTTGACGACGATGTTGACGATAGCGGTGAAGTTATCAAAACTGGGGAGCAAAAGTGCTGCGTGACAATACAATCTTCAATGTCAATTTCAATCGAAGTTCAATGATGATATGTGGTATCCTGACACGGTGAACGGCGACAAAACTTGTGAATATGGCAATGAGTACCCTCTCAGCTACGCTCTCTCAAATGGAATGTTGTTTGACAGTGAGATTGAGTGCTGCATAGAATTTAATCTGTCGCACTGCATCCCTAAAGAACCCAAATGGTTTCCGAAACTCGGTGACGACGGGTCGAAGGGATGCGTCTATGAAGTGCCTCCATCAGAAATGCCTACTACTTTTCTTTTTTTGGAAAGGGACGATTGTTGCGTCGCGTACCCGGAGGCGTGTCCAACGACAACACTTCCCACTACCACTACACCAAGGCCCAGTATTGAGACGCCAGATTGCGAGGAGTCTGCAGGAGGGAATGTATGCGCGTGGTGGCCTGAATTGGTTTCAACTGAAGAGGGGTATGTTTTGCATTGTCAATACTCATCAAGCTGGCCTGAGGTGGCTGCAGATCATTTATCTCCTGACAACGACGGGAATGGTTATTATGCATGCTGCGATAAGTATTCTTGTACGAAAAATGCGGACGGAAGCTATGTGAACGTGATGGAAGAACGATCGAATACGGCCACGAATGCACCGACCCCTTTGCCATCGAACGGTCCGACATCAGAGCCAACTCGATTGCCATCCCGCTCACCATCAACGAGTCCGACAAGGAATCCAACAAATCTTCCTACTCATTTGCCATCAGGCAGTCCGACAAGGAATCCAACAAATCTTCCTACTCATTTGCCATCAGATAGTCCGACCAAGCGTCCCTCAGACAAGCCAGTTGAGGATGTGGTTTGTGCTGAATTGTGGGACCCAGTCTGCGGTGAGGACGGTGTAAGCTATTCAAATGATTGTGAAGCCATCAAAGTCGACGTCAAAGTTGCTTATGAAGGAGAATGTTGTTCCCCAGGTGGCAAGTGTTCTGTTGAAGGGTCTTCTTGTTCAGTGGGCACCGAAACGTGTTGTGGTCAGACGTATGACTCTCTCAAGTGTGAATGCTTGGAAGGACCCGATCATCGTTGGGAGTGTATTATGAATGAAGCGTGCATGTTACCCTGTCCAGAAGAGACTACCACCACTACGACAACAAGCACCGCAGCTGCATCTAATGATGCGAAGTGGTTTCCTGACACGGTTAATGATGAGCCGACATGTAGATATGGCTCTGATTACCCTCTATCATATGAGGGTAACGGTTGGTTATTTGACGACGATGTTGACGATAGCGGTGAAGTTATCAAAACTGGGGAGCAAAAGTGCTGCGTGAAATACAATCTTCCATGTCAATTTCAATCGAAGTTCAATGATGATATGTGGTATCCTGACACGGTGAACGGCGACAAAACTTGTGAATATGGCAATGAGTACCCTCCCAGCTACGCTCTCTCAAATGGAATGTTGTTTGACAGTGAGATTGAGTGCTGCATAGAATTTAATCTGTCGCACTGCATCCCTAAAGAACCCAAATGGTTTCCGAAACTCAGTGACGACGGGTCGAAGGGATGCGTCTATGAAGTGCCTCCATCAGAAATGCCTACTACTTTTCTTTTTTTGGAAAGGGATGATTGTTGCGTCGCGTACCCGAGGCGTGTCCAACGACAACACTTCCCACTACCACTACACCAAGGCCCAGTATTGAGACGCCAGATTGCGAGGAGTCTGCAGAAGGGAACGAGTGCGCGTGGTGGCCTGAATTGGTTTCAACTGAGGAGGGGTATGTTTTGCATTGTCAATACTCATCAAGCTGGCCTGAGGTGGCTGCAGATCATTTATCTCCTGACAACGACGGGAATGGTTATTATGCATGCTGCGATAAGTATTCTTGTACGAAAAATGCGGACGGAAGCTATGTGAACGTGATGGAAGAACGATCGAATACGGCCACGAATGCACCGACCCCTTTGCCATCGAACGGTCCGACATCAGAGCCAACTCGATTGCCATCCCGCTCACCATCAACGAGTCCGACAAGGAATCCAACAAATCTTCCTACTCATTTGCCATCAGGCAGTCCGACAAGGAATCCAACAAATCTTCCTACTCATTTGCCATCAGATAGTCCGACCAAGCGTCCCTCAGACAAGCCAGTTGCGGATGTGGTTTGTGCTGAAGTATGGGAACCAGTCTGCGGTGAGGACGGTGTAAGCTATTCAAATGATTGTGAAGCCATCAAAGCCGACGTCAAAGTTGTGTCTGTAGGAGAATGTGAAGTTCCTGCTGAAAGATGCTCTCCTGGGGACAAGTGTTCTGTTGAAGGGTCTTCTTGTTCAGTGGGCACCGAAACGTGTTGTGGTCAGACGTATGACTCTCTCAAGTGTGAATGCTCGGAAGGACTTTGGCTTTGCCTCGTCACTGAAGCGTGCAGGTTACCCTGTTCTCCAACCTTCGCACCGACAACAGTAACAAGACAGCCAACTCCTCTGCCTTCAAAGGACCCAACCAATACTCCGACCATGAGACCAGTAGATGCTACTACCACCACAACAACAGTAGCTGCGACAACAACAACTTCTGGAGAAATGGTTACACACAGTTCTGGATTTTGTGGAAAGTGGCATGTTTCAAGAGAAGCTCCTTCGACTTGGTGAGTAATAATTGCCACAATGACCATGCATTATTCTCATTTGCCTTACTCACTGTTTTCCTTTCTATCATCTGTTCAACTTTCTGTAGCACTAACAGCGGGGTCGGAATGGTAGAGCCGACATCAGACTGCCGTGATTGGTATAGGTCTGGAGAAGATTGCTGCAATTTATTTTTTGGTCGAGAAGATTGCCCTAAGGTTGACGTAACAGTAACGACAACGAAAGCTACAACAACGACAACAGCGGCAACAACTCGATCATGTGGGGAGTGGCATGTCTCAAGAGTAAACATGAAGACGTGGTAAGTAATGTAGTTTGAACTCTCAGGACAAACTATCCTATCCCTCTTTTCACTCACAGTCTATCCTCCATAATCTACTTCTATGACCTCAGCACAAACAGTCGGGAGGGAATGAGAGAGCCGGGACCAGACTGCGCTGAATGGTATGCGTCTGGAGAAGAGTGTTGCTTCAGCTACCTAAGGGGGGCAGAGTGCCAAATTATCGATGTATCAGGCGATACAACATCGACAGAGGCTACACTACCACTATCTCCTTGCGATGAGTGGCATCCAAATCCAAGCGATGGAACAAAATGTACGAACTCAGACGTGTATCCTTCAGTTTGGAGAGAGTCCTACTACTACGATAGGTTTTTCTTCAGAACAGCTGAGGCTTGCTGTGAGCAGCGTGAGCAGCAGGGATCAAGATGCAGTGTTGTTGACGTTTGCACTTTTTGCACTGAAGAATATTCACCAGTTTGTGGGTCAGATGGATCGACGTACGGAAATAAGTGCAAAGCTAAAGCAGCTGGGATCAACCTGTTTGTGACTGGCACATGCGATGAAGTGGTCGCTGCTACCACCACGACGACAACGAGCACTACCACAACTCCTGCCACCACCACCACAACAACAACTCCGGAGACGACTACCACGACTCCTGCAACCACCACAACTACTACGAATCCTGCAACCACCACAACCACGAATCCTGCAACCACCACAACTACTACGACTCCTGTAACCACCACCACCGCCACCACTCCTGCAACCACCACAACTACTACGACTCCTGCAACCACCACCACAACCACTTCTACCACCTCCGCAACAACAACTTCAGATCCAGGTGACATGGAAGAGAATTCTGGTACTCTTGGCACCACCACAACCACGACTCCTGCAACCACCACAACTACTACGACTCCTGCTACAACCACCACCACCACAACCACGACTCCTGCAACCTCCACAACAACAACTTCAAATCCAGGTGACATGGAAGAGAATTCTGGTACTCTTAGTACCACCACCACCACCGCACCGACAGACACAACATGTTCTGTCTACGAAACCAAAAGGCAGTGTCAAAAGCACAAAAAAGATGGATGCGACTGGGATAGGACTACTCGCGTATGCCGTCATGAGGATGAAGAAGAAATGACTCCCAACTCTGAATCGGGTGCAGATGATGATGTTTGTGCTTCTTTGTCTAAAAGAAGGTCGAAGTGTCAAAAACAAGGGTGTGTATGGAGTAGATCAAAGACAAACAAAGAAAATAGGTGCCAGTCTTCTAGCGGCCAGTCTTCTAGCAGCAATCTGGCAAGTAAGTCCTCGAAACAATAAAAGGGATCAAAATCGTAGTGATGGTACAACTCCGAACACGGCGTATTCAAAGCCTCTCTCCTTAAAGTATACCAATTTCCCACAGTGTACATTAAGAATATATGTAACTTAGTAAGTTAACACTAAATATATGTACTTAGTATACAGTGTATATTATACTGTCAGTTTCATTATTCTTGTTGTCCTGTTGATGCTTTCCATTTTCATTTTTATTTGAAGTTGCAGAGGATTCGGTAAGGTACGCGACTTCCAACGTAGGAATTAGCTAGGAATAAACGAGTGCTTTTTGCTTTGCTCATTTTCGCACAAGCAGCCAATGCGATGCTCGGCGACGGCAAAATAAGTAAGTACACAAACAACATTCTTCTTTTGTCGGCGGACCAAGCGCTGCCTACTTCAAGAATACTTATTCAATGGACCTAGTGATAGTAATGTTGTTGGTAGTTGAATAATATTGACTTCATATCCATTACAGAACAACAAATCACAAATGAAAAACTCTCGCGAAATATCACTGTTAAAATCGGATCATTGTCAAGATGAAGAAGATTCCAAAACGACAAATACCCCGAGCACAATGCAAACCATTGCTGGTGTAATGGGAAAGTGAGTTCGTAGAATCATATCGCAGTGGTTTTGACGTTTTCATGCACATCTCTCGACTAACAACAATGTTTTATATCTTGTGTGCATCCCACTCTACTCCTCGCAATATTTACTCCTACACCACTATCTAGTGTTCTGGAATGGTATGACTTTGCCCTCTTTGGATTTTTCAGCGATATCATTGCCCAGGTATTCTTCCCTCCATCTGATGCAGCTGATGACGATGCCATAGACTATGGTGCCGAGATTGACACTTCTAATCTCATCAATAGCTTCGCGGTATATGGAGGCGCGTTCCTTATGCGTCCTGTGGGCGGCTTGACGATTGGTTATGTTGGGGACAGATATGGACGTAAACAAGCAGTGAGTTGTCTTGCAGTATTGCTCTGCTCATCTTGATGTTACTTTGTCATTCGTTTGATCTCACCCAATCATTTTATTATCGTAAACAACAGTTAGTTTTGAGCCTATTCTTAATGGCTTTTCCCACGTTCTTGATGGGATGTTTACCAACATATGAGCAAGTTGGAGCACTTAGTACGATATCATTGGTAGTGTGTAGGCTCTTGCAGGGAATGAGTGTTGGAGGTCAGCTACCAGCCAGTCTGATCTATACTGTAGAGATTCGACCGCGTAAACATTGGGGATACTATGGAGCTCTGGTAATGAGTAAGTCTTAGATCACTCCCCTTTCAGAAGTCATACACATCTTGGCCATCTCCATCTCTAACATTGACGATATTTTGTATTCAAAGTGGCTTCAAATTGCGGAACCCTTTTAGGAAACTTCGTTGGTGCGTTCATGAGGGCATTTTTAACTGACGAACAACTCTTATCATGGGGATGGAGAATTCCATTCTTGAGTGGCATCTTGATTGCCTTTGTCGCAATGTACTTGAGGGATCATGGAGTCGACCACAATCCAAATGCAGGAGAGTATGATGACGACGATGAAGATAGTGGTGATGTTTCGAAGCAAGCTGTGTCAAAGCATTTACTGAGCGAGGTCTTCAAGAGAGAAAATTTACCCGCTCTGGGATCGGCAACATTGACACCTATGCTGTGGGGTGCAGGGTTCTATACCACGTTTGTCTGGATGGCTATCTATATGAAAGTGCTGTGCAATCCACCATATGAGCATGCCTTCTGGATCAATGCAGCAGCCTTACTATTTGGTATCATTCTGCCTTTACCTTTGACTGGAATGCTTAGTGATAAGATTGGACGAGGACAAGACCATGGGATTCGGCGTTGTTGGCTTGGCCATCTCTGGGCCTTTGATGATCAAGGTCATTGCTGCTGGAAATCCAGTAGCAGCCTTCTTCGCTCAGTGCACATTAGGAGTGTTTCTGTCACTTTTTGGTGGACCAATGAATGGTGAGTAATTGTGATTCATTTCAAGAAGGACATATCCACCGACAAATCTCTTTGTGCTCACATACTTTCTTCACCATACCTTCTCATTTGACTTTAGCTTGGCTTGTAGAAAAGTTTCCACCCAACATCAGACTAACCTCAGCAGCGCTGGGCTACGACCTGGCGCACTGTACCGCCTCAGCATTCAGTCCCTTGGTGGCAACTCTGTTAGTGCAAGAGGTTAGCATAACTGCACCAGGGTATATATACCCTTTCTTTGCCGTCTTTGCTGTAATTGGAATGTTCATGTCGACCAAAATACATCAGAGTGGAGGTGTGGAAGATGAAAGTAATGTTCAAATGGGATCTTTCAAAGCAGAATTGCCTCCAATTACATAGGCAATCGGAAACAAACACTTTGTATTGTTGTATTGTAAACCTACACTTAAAGTCGAATAATATTGACACCATGACTCAAACCAACGGAGGAGATTGCAATAAAGTTAGTAAAACTGTTACATTCTTTTTACATGATTAGTTTGGCGCTGTAACAACACCCATCACCCTAGCAGCAGCACCACTATTCTTGTCAGCATAACTCTCCAACCTCTTCCAAACTTTCCCCACAAACTTCTTCTTACTCCCCCGTTTCACACTAGCATTGTATTCCCTTGCCAAATTCTTCAACTCTGTCAAGGCAGATTTGATCTCATCGGGGACATGATCACAACTGTTCATCAAGTGCATTAAAAAAGTTTGAGAAAAGGAGGAATCACCGAGACATTCCACGTTAGATGGGAAGTACATCCCGTTGGCATTTTCATTGTCTTCTCTTTGACAATGTTTGCAGCACAGGCCTGCAAAAGGCGTGTTGCCGATGGTGGGGTGTTCACGATCGAATGTTGATCCTGAAGGACTGATTGAAGAAGAGACACGTCTTCGCTTCTTGTGAGACGTGGGCTTACAAGGCTTCAACTGATGAAAGAGCAGAAAGATAAAGTCCGAAATGGTTGGAAAATCTTGTGGCTGTACAAAGACGGTGGGCTCCTTCCGTGCATTAAGCATGACTTTCTTGGTGATTTTTCCAGAAAGAGCGTCGAATTTGCCATATTTGACATCGATAGTGGCAGCACAGCATACCTCCGATGAGGACGATGGTGATGATTTGGTGGTATCATCCTTGGAAGAAGCCCTCTTATTAACATTCATTGGTTCCACCAAACCTAGCTCCAACCTTCTCCTCCGCATTTGCCGCTTCCAATATATTCAACATTTCCAAACTTGGAGTCACACGTTGCTTATATCCACATTCATCCCTGTACCTCAATCCAAATGGAGTATCAATCAACCCCATCTCACTCGCGGCTTGAGAGTAGTACGCTCGAACCAACTTGTGAGAACGCTTGGGAGTATGATTCCCCTTTTGAATAATTTCTTGAAAGGTTAACTTGATCTTTGGAGGGATGAATGGACATGACTCCATGTGGACTCGTTGAAAATTCCGTACGGATTCAAAGATGTTATCACGAGTGGAGGGAAAGGAGACGGCTTGGTTGGCTTGATGATCGCGTGGTTGGTGCTTGCAGTGTATGCAGCGAAAACCGACTTGACCGACGTGAGAGGGACGTGCACCTCGTCCCCTGCGGTTAAGTGATGTTCGGTTGAGGTGAAGAGTTCAATGCATACGAAACGGATGAAACAGTGTGCCTCACTTAGGAAGTTGGCATCCGAGGGGAGAAAGAGGGTGCTGTGACTTGGACTTACTGGTTCGCAGAATTGTTGATTCTGATGTTGTTGTTGATGACCGAAGGTTGCTGCATAGTTCGCCGCTCTAGTGGCATTCATATGCTCCATGGTTATGCTAGTTGTTGCTGCATTATTACTCTGGCCCATAGTAGGGAAGACGATGATCGTTCAGCCGTCCTACTCGCTGCTGTTGTTGAGCATACAAATGTTGTAGGATCGACAAATTCTCCGCTGCGATGGGATGATGTTGATCGAATCCTCCACCAATCATTGATAGGCTTGCAGGTATTGAAGGGACACCGAATCCGCCGTGAAAGGGTGCTGTTGGCATGGCAGACGCTGCTGATGCGGCGGCTGCAGCGACCCGCGTTGTTGACATAGACTTGATGTATTTTTGCCTGGCTCATGTAATACTCATCCATCGTGGAGGATGAGAAGGGATCGAGTCCACGGTAGCCACCCAGTGGTGCCGTTGTCATGCCAAGATTGGCGGATGTGGAGGGCAGCGGAGAAGCCAGCGACATGCTGCTATCGTTTCGAGTGCTCATGTTGAAAGAGGCGAGCTGCTGTGATGGGTGGTAAATCGAGCTCATTTCCCCTCTGCTCTCAGACATGGCCGATTGCTTCTGTTGAGGCTGGTTGCCGGAAATCGATGAAAGGCGGTTCAGGAGCGCACCAGATTCAGTTTGTAGCGGTTTTGGTTTGTCAAAGCTGGCCCGTTCTGCATGTGCTGGTTCGTTGCTGCTGCAATCAAGCCGAGGCATGTCTGCTGCTATCGCAGAAAGATTATGTAGCCCATCCATCATGGGGTATTGTAGTTGTATCCAATCGGTTCCTCTAAGAGAAGCTCACTCAGGGCTATCAAGTAAGTAACGAGTGTCGTTTTGTATCTGTGAATGGAGAGCGTGTTGTTTCGTCAACGATGCAGTAGGTGCGGTTCTAAACGAGGCAGGGAAGTAGGTAATTTAAGCGCCACATACGCGAGAGGCCTAATAAGCAAATAGTTGTGTCACAAGAAAGTATCATTTTCAGCCAAAGGAGTCATATCGTGACGCATCAATATCAGTTATAAAAGGGTTATCCCTTTTGTCTCCTAAATGACACTACTAATGACATTGGATTTAGACAGACGGTGTCTGATGATTGTAAATTTTAGGAAAGAAAATTAAACCCGCACCGCTAGCTCATGGAGTTCGGAACTAACTGTTCACTCTCACACCACACAAACGATCTAAGGGTAATAATTAGGTAGACGGACGGACCGTTGAGAACGATTTTTAATCAGGGTTTAGGGTAAGGGTTAGGGTTGAAACCAGGGGTTAACCTGCACAGTTTTCACGTTTTCGTTCTACCCTAAGTACCATATTTTCCCCTTGAATAATAAGCTGTCTGTGGTACTCACATAGCACGGCCCGGCCAACTACTACAAGTCCATGTAGCTCACTCTGACTGCCACTCTGACTGCCGCGCTGTACCTATGTAATGTATCGGCCATAGCGAGCAACATGAATAATTTGATTTCTTCCATAGCAACGGCCTTAGCTTCGGTATTTGTGAGAGACGAACTGTAACGTCAAATCTAACCTATCACCTTATTTCGTTATATTGCGGCGGGTGATGTTTGTAAACCTTTCTTTAGTCGTTCTGTATAGTGGACATGACAACACGACGACAACATTAATTCGGTGGTATCAATTGGGCAACTTGTATGGCTGGCGAGACCGAACTGTTGGTTTGAAGCACCTGTCGTGTTCGCTGATCGCCGACGAAGAAGCAATGCTTCTTGGAATTGGATCTCGACTCTTGCGAAATCATCCAATACTCTCGAAGGGACCAGTGGAGAAGTAAGTTTCCTCCGCACAAGGCAACGTACTTACCTCTCATCATTTGTTGCCGCTTTGATTCAGGGGCAGAAGAGGAGATTTACCAACAAAGTACAGCACTGTAATCTACACTGACCGTGTCAATAACGATACCATTGGCAGCAGCGGTAGCGTAGGTGAAACTTCTGAGCTCAGAAAGGTTGCGTCAAAGAAATAGAGACGAATCAAACTTTGCCGCAAACAGCAGAATGTCATCTTGCCTCGACTGGGGCACAAATCTCGGGAGATCCCTTGCCCAGAATATGATGGAAAGAGTCATACATGTTATCAATGATCAAGGTACAATAATGATTCTGGATGATGGACATTGAAAATAACGAGGGTAACTTTCTAGTATATTCATGTAGCTTTGCTGAAGGACACACATTCGTTGTGTAGTTGAATGAAGTACTTGGAGTAACAACTTGATTCAAACCAGTTGAAAGACAAACGATGATGTTATTGCCATCCTAATTCTCTCTGGGTGATGACTGTAAGTGACAATCAACATTCCCAAAGCAGTAAATGAAGTGATTCACGTCACTCTGTAGTAATCATATATAAATAATTAGAGTGTTACCCTCGCAACCATTCCATCCCCCAAAACCATCACATCATTCGATATTGTAGTATTTAGTTATCCGTCGGATCAGCACCAAACTTGAGTGTCCTCACCCCCTCCTTATCAATAACCTTAATAATAAAATTCGACTGATTAATCAAGAACCTCATCTGCAACTCCTTCATACACTTTTCCACAAGCACCACCGCTGCATCTTCATTCAAATTCTCATCCCAATCTCTATCCATGATTGATAGACAAAAGTTGGAGGCATATCCCTGTGCACCGTACTTGGCCTTGACGCAGGAACCCATATAGTCCATGACGTAGAGTGATCCACCAGTAGGTGTCTTCTCATCATACCCACCTAGGATAATATTGACCTGAAATGGTCCCTTCCTCAAAGCCTTGGCCAATTCCCCCCGACAAAAGTTGGCTTGGGCATGTGTCGATAATCGTAACCCGTCGTTGGATAATTCGTAGAGGGCGAGATTTTTGGAAATGTATTCGGAAAAGTTGACGAGGGTCGCAGTTGGGACCGGAGACGCCCATGGCGGAGTGGGAGGAAAGTTTCGGCGATTTTGTCGAGGTTTTGTTGGTACATTAGGATGGAGCGGGCGTTGACTTGATCGGTGGCTAGGATGACTGTTGTGTAGGAGTGTTATATTTATTGTTTGGATATTATCAGATGAAAAATAGAGTGTTAGTTTTGACGGTAATGAAGCGATATTGTAAGAATTATTCCGTCATCACGTCGATTGAAATATCAATCAACAGACTATGCACAGATGCAATTCTTAAGCACGTGTTAATGTGTCTATTCGACCTTGATCTGTTGACCAAACGGCATGGCAATGCCAATCAAAGCCGAAAAAGGTTCAAAAATTATTGACTACGCGAACACATGCCGCTCGTCCGTCCAGCAACACCATTCTTATAGCTGTACGCACCTCCGCCATTATAGGAAACTCCGAATACTGTATCCATGATGATATAGTTGAATATGAAGTGTTATTATTGTAGTCTCTCTGCAAGATGATTGGATAGATTGATAGGGGGCGTTGCTTTGATTTGAGTTGGATTCGATCGATGTTGTCGAAAATCAAAGAAGCGGGTCGAAGATGGGCACGTTTTGAATACGGGCCCTTTCTCTCTCCCTCTCACAATGCCATAAATTTTTTGTTGTGCATACCATAGCTTTCCTCGACAACCATGGCGTCCACCACCACCATCCCCTCCTCAGAGCTAACCGACCTCCAAAAAACTCCTCAATGCCTTCAGCCACATAACCTCCATCACCTCCCCCACCGACATCCTCGCCGCATTCGGCCTCCTCGACATGCCCGCTGCCCAAAAATACGGAATCATCTTTGGCTGTCTCACTTTCACAATCACCGTCATTGCCGTCATTTCCCTATTGTACTTGGGTGGAAGTTTCAAACGGATTGAAGAGCAGGCCAAGAGTGGAGAGTTGGTGACTGCTCCGGATAGTGTGACGCAGAGGAGGAGGAGGCCGTTGTTGTTGGAACGGTTGTTGGAGGGACGGGAGTGGATGATGCAAACGAATTATGGTGGACAGTTGAATAGTAGTACCAAGAAAGATGAGTATACAAACTTGACCAAGATGTTAATGACTACAGCTCCATCGGATAAATCGAACATGTCCAAAGAGTACGAAGAGAATTACATCAAGGCATATAAACGATGCCAAGATAAAACCGGTGGAGCAATATTGGGAGGCCGACCCAATCACCGCTTTGAAGCATATGCACGTGCCTTTGCAGGGTGTGGATCACGCACATCCTTAAACTATCGTTGGTCATATGCAAGAATGTATGAATCCATGGCGGGTGAATCTCATAAAAGTGATGAAAGGTACGAATCACTGTACAAAGAACGACCACATGATATCATTGGCAAGACTTGTCGATTGGAACCACTATTGGCATCGAGGCATTCTCAAGAGTTGTGGGAGATTACCTCTGGGAATGCATGTAATGAGCACAAGGCGTATAATCCTGATGAAGTATGGGGATTTTGGACTGTGGTCCTTTTAAGAATGCACAGGCTTTGAAAGAATCGGATGTGTTTCAATTGGAAACATACTGCAGCTGGATTTGCGATTGTGGAATTTGTGACGGATCGATTGGTGGGTGTGGTACATTTGAGTAAGGATGATCCCAAGAATTTAAGTGTGCAATTGGACTTACCAATTGTCAAACCTACCAGTGATGGATCGATTGAACAACTTGAGGCGTGTTTTCTGCTACTGGATCGATTGTTTGCATATGGATATCGTCGTATTCAAATCTGTGTCGACGCACTTGACGTACGTGGGAAGCGACTACCTCAACGACTTGGGTTTACTCAAGAAGGACAAATTCCGAAACATATGATAGTCAAGGATGCAAACCGAGATAGTATCATTTATGGCATGTTGAATAGTGATTGGGACAAGGGTGCAAGATCCTTCTTGTTGAAGAAGTTGCACGGTGCGGCGTTTGAAAAGGCGGATGCGGCGATTGTGGCCAAGGAGGAGGCTGTGGAGGATCAGGAACAGAAACTGAGGGAGAAGAAGGAGGCGGAAGCTAAAGCCAATACGAAGAAGTAAATACTTAACTAGAAAAATGCAATGAAATGATACATCAAATTGGTGAATGCAAGAAGAAGAAAGCTGATAAATAGTGGAAGTAATAGTTATTCCATCGCCTATCGCTATCATTCTACATAATTCTCTTTTTTAGTTCATCAAAGCTGTGCGTGAACCCCAAATAACACACTCAAACAAAATATAATATATAATCCCAAAAAACCAAACAAATATCCCCCAAGATTTGTATTCTTCCCCGAGGTAGCAACATCACTACACATATGACTCTCTTTTCTCTTTACCTCCACCTATAGATGTGAGGAGGGTCCGTGTTTGCCCTTCCTCGTAATGGAGCTAATGATGATGGTTCACCGATATTCAACAAGCTGTTAAAGTCATGGCTCAGACTCAAGTTGTTAGATGCATCATCATCTACTTCGCCACCCCACGAATGAGTTCCCAACTCACTACCAGATGCACTTGCTGATAATAAGTTATCAGACAGAGTACGAAATCGAAATGGTGAATCTCCCACTTCATCCTTCTCATTTTTCAATGGACGGAATGGTGACCCAATCACATCGCCCCAATCGCACCAACGCCTAGAGGGGCACCTGTTAGGCTGTTCAATACAGCTTCCGCCATTGATGAAGGGAGATCACCATGACCCTGGCTCTCCATTGACATCATTCGATCTGCATGAGATATCTGCTCAGGCCTTTGAGATGAGAAAGGAAGACCACCCGGTGCCGCCTTCCCAATAGGCTGAAATGCACTATCTGAAAAGGCCGATGGTGTTGGGTTGAGACCACGCCGGATTGACAATTGTGGAATTGCCAGGCGATCCTTTTCATCATCAGAAAACCAAAATGGCTTGTCTTCACTGACACGATCCATCCTTGCCAAGGGAGATGTGGTCAGGCAACGACGTCTATTGCCGCAATCCGTACTCATTGGTACATGGGCATAACCCCCAGCACTACTTTGCATCGGAGAAGCAGTAGCCTCGGCAGAGTGGCATCGAGAACGATTCACCATCGAACCCGCCTCGCCACCAGCCCAGCCTATGGGTGGTGGTGAAAAGGGAGCGTTTGTCCCCCCACTGCTGCTGTTTGCAGTTGTTAACATTCCTGCATCTGACCCCTGATAATCTGACATGGGGCTGATTCGCCTGGGACTTTGCATCGCACCATTAAATTGGTTTGGAGGAGCAGCGGCACCAATAGGGTGCCTAGCGTTGTTCGGGTATTGCTGAAACTGACGCTGCTGCTGTGGTTGCTGCTGCTGCGGCGGAGGAGGTTGCTGATATTGATGCTGCACAGGCTTTGCCCCATACGATTGTGTGTGCCTTATGGAATCATTTGTCTGAACAAGATTCCGAGTTAGCGGCTCACTCGATTGGGACGGCATAACATTGGCATAAATTGATCCATTCGATGAACCATGAGTGCCCCCCGAGTGAACGGAGGAAACTTCGGTAGCCTCCGCATCTGCAGCTAGTCTTGCACGAGTCATTTCCTTGAGCTCTTGCACTGTTAGACCATGTGGTAATTTACTTTGCTGCTGCGGCTGCTGCGCAATATGCCCCTGACTATTGTAAGTCTGAGGAGGATTATTGCGACTGCGATGATACCCTTGACGGTTGTGTGACCTCTTACCTCCACGATGTTGCATATTGTGGGGGCTGTTGGGGTTTGAACGATTGCGAGCCTGAGGTTCAGAGTACACTGAAGTTGGAGTTGACGCATGATCTCTTTGATGGTCTCTTTGACGATGAGGAGAAAAGATAATCTTTTGTCCCTGTTGTACATTACATTGACCACGTGGAATGAAGGTTAGAAATGAAATGGATAAAAATTGTAATACATTGTCAACACATGACAAAAAATAGTCTTACCTGAACATTTGCATCTTTCACAGGCGTTTTTCTTCCATCAGGAGATTGAATCCCTCGTACCTTATATTGCTTTGGTGGGTGGGTTGAGTGATTGCTCCCAGATGATCCCTTCGACACAATATATCCCCCCTCCGACGCATCACTATTCTCTGCACTCCCTCGATCTTTCAACGCTAATTCATGACTGGGCACTCTTGGTGTACCATATTGTTGTTGTTGATGCTGTTGCTGAGAATTTACTGGAGATCTCAGTTGAGGGGGGTACTGCTGTGGTTGTCCAGTAGTAGCAGGTGGTGGTCCTCCTCCTCTTCCTCCCAAGCCTAATTGAGAATCCGTGTAATTCCTGGACACATGTTGCTGCTGGGAAGAAGCATAGTGCTGAGATGAATAAGTTGTCGTATGATGCTGTGCATAATCCTGCGGTTGTGAATATTGATTTGTATGTGGTGCCATGTTGTATTGAGGTCTTGCATTCGGTTGGTGATAATGCGAATGCGGATTTTGACGCCCCTGCTGCTGCTGCTGCTGCGGTTGATGATGTTGTCTTTGATACGACGGATCGTAATCTGATTTTACTGCAGCATCCGAGTTTTCTCCGCCTTCCTGGGCCAGTCTTAGAGCAGTTTGGCGTTTCAGGTCCTGTGATAATGATAGGAGAGTCAATCGTGAGCACATGGTACGATACTGCACAGCAATCAATGTGTATGTTTTCCATCAATAGTGATTATATGCATCTGGGTAGAGGATGCGTCTGTATATCATCAAGAAATCACTGATCTCTTCATCTTTTCACCAGTATTTCTGAAGAACGAGTGGCTAACCATATCACCGCCCCGCGGAAGTGTCAAGATGTCACCATACTTTACAACTTATCTTACCTCTATTGACAACCCACCACCCTGCTGTCCCCGATTCCTCCAGGTTCCTCGACCCGGAGGATAGTTATTTTGATAGTTATTAGGCTGGGGCATGGCCCCAACTCTTGCATTTGGCATATCAATACTATCGTACTTGATGGCCTGGTAAAAGCTTGTGAGTGCTTGCTGGTTCTTCAATTTTGGTGGGTGTTGTTTGCAAGCTGCTTGCTGGATGGGTGCAGGTATGTATGAGGAGGGGGTGGTCTCAACCTGTCCGCGAAACTGTTACGTACGTAACACCCCGACCACTTCCGCCGCCCGTAGGAATTGAATTCCTACGTACCCTACAGTATGTCTTCAGTAGGTCTCTGTTACGTAACAATGTCACGGACACTCGACATCTACATCATACTCTAACACCTTCGAGACCTTTGGCAACATCACAATAACATAAATCAATGGACTACCTTTAACAATTGCTGAACCCTACATTAAGTAGCTTGCCAACAACACAAAGAATCATCTTATCCTCGACATTCTTTTTTTCATGTTGTGGCCACTCAACAATCTTACATGAACCATCTCACATGAACCAAGATGAACCAACTCCAATGCTGCGCCAAATTATCAGAAGGAATCAGTACTTTTTGTGTAGAATCCTACTGCAACGAGTTCAAATCAGTTCTAGAGAGCTGCGTCAGCAGAGGGGCCGGCAGTGTTTTGCTCAAGTTTTCTTCGAGTTGGCTTGGAGATACTGGATGGTGGGTGGCTGGGTTGGAAGTTGGAAGATTCTTTCTGCCCATTTTGGATATTGTGAGTACCCGATCTGGTGATGTGTCCGTGAGAATGTTACGTACGTTACAGCTCAATTTCAAACGCCGCCCGCGTAAACTTCACGGACTGTTACGTACGTAACCTGAAAATTGAATCGCCGCCGATATGGTGTTACTCAGCGGAATTAGTATGGTTCTACTTACGAGACCACCCCTCCTTATGTATGGTACCTATGGTACATTTGAACAGTGAACAGTGGGCGGAGTTGCCATTTCTTTCGGGCTATCCGAAAAATTCCGCAACGCAACGTACTAACGTGCAACGGCTATGTAACGGTAAGGGGGGCTTCCCCCCTGATAAGAGTGGTTTCGCTTTTTGTCCTATGCCTACATACTTATGTCCTGTGTTGTCCGGATTTTCTTGATGCCAAGCCAGCTCTCATCTCTCCCCTCTTCTCCCAGCGGCCGCGATCTTGCAAAAAAATCAAAAATCGATAAAACGATGAGCCCCGGCCCCTCATCCCATTATTGAACATATCATAGGCACAACAATCCAACCCATCTCCACCATGGCCCCCAAAGACCAAGGAGGAAGCGACTCCCGCTTCTTCACCACTCAAAAAAAGGGTGAACTCCACGAACTCCGCACCGAACTCCACTCCACCGACCGCACCACCAAAGTCGATGCGGTGAAAAAAGTCATTGCGAGTATGACAGTGGGGAAGGATGTTTCGGGTCTTTTTTACCGATGTGTTGAATTGTGCTCAGACTGGGAATATTGAGTTGAAGAAGTTGGTGTATTTGTATTTGATTAATTATGCCAAGAGTCAGCCAGAGTTGACCCTTTTGGCGGTGAATACGTTTGTGAAGGATGCCAATGATCGTAATCCGCTTATTCGAGCTTTGGCGGTGAGGACTATGGGGTGTATTCGTGTAGATAGGATTACAGAGTATCTATGTGAACCGTTGGGGAGGGCACTAAGGGATGATGATCCATATGTGAGGAAGACAGCTGCCGTTTGTGTGGCCAAGTTGTATGATATTGCCCCCGAGTTGGTGCAGGAGAGGGGATTTATTGAGACGTTGCATGATTTGATCTCGGATTCCAATCCCAGTGTTGTGGCCAATGGGGTGGCTGCCTTATCTGAAATTGCGGAAACTTCGGGACGTGATGTCATGAAGATTAGTGCCTCTGTGTTGCAAAAGCTACTAGCTGCGTTGAATGAGTGTACCGAGTGGGGACAGGTCTTTATTCTTGATTCTCTTGCCAAGTACGTGCCTGGAGATGCACGTGAGGCAGAGGGGATTATTGAGCGTGTCACCCCCCGTTTGCAACATGCCAACAGTGCCGTTGTAATGAGTGCCGTGAAGGTGATCCTGAGCTACATGGACGTCATGGCTGCAGGTGGAGGAGCCAATGCCGAGAATATCCGCGCCTTGACTCGTAAGCTTGCTCCCCCGTTGGTAACACTGCTCAACTCTGAGCCAGAAATTCAATATGTGGCACTACGAAACATTAACTTGATTGTGCAGAAGCGCCCCAGCATCCTTGAGAATGAGATCAAGGTCTTCTTTTGTAAGTACAATGATCCCATATATGTCAAGATGGAGAAGTTGGAGATTATTATCAAGTTGGTGTCAGAAAAAAACATTGATCAAGTTCTTTTGGAACTCAAGGAGTATGCTACTGAAGTTGACGTAGACTTTGTTCGCAAGTCTGTATCTGCCATTGGTCGCTGTGCTGTCAAATTGGAGCGTGCCGCTGAGCGTTGTATTGGTGTCCTTCTTGAATTGATCCAGACCAAGGTCAACTACGTCGTGCAGGAGTCTGTCATTGTCATTAAGGATATTTTCCGTCGCTACCCCAACCGCTACGAGTCCATCATTGCCACTCTTTGTGATAATCTTGATACGTTGGATGAGCCTCAAGCGAAGGCATCCATGATCTGGATTATTGGAGAGTACGCAGAGCGTATTGATAATGCCGATGAATTGTTGGAAACATTCCTTGAAACGTTTGAGGAGGAAGATCCTACTGTGCAGTTGCAGCTGTTGACGGCCACTGTGAAGTGTTTCCTAAAGAACCCTGAGGAGACACAAGACATGGTTCAAAGAGTGTTGGACTTGGCCACTGAGGAGAGTGATAATCCTGACTTGAGAGACCGTGGCTTCATCTATTGGAGATTGCTATCTACCGATCCTGAGGCTGCCAAGTTGGTTGTATTGGGTGATAAGCCTGTAATTGAAGATGATACCTTCCGTTTGGAGCCCAACTTGTTGAACGTCTTGGTCGGCCAGATTGCTACCTTGAGTAGTATTTACCACAAGCCTCCTGAGGCTTTCGTGGTGAGGGCTAAGCGCAGTCCTACGTCTGATGTTATGGGTATGGATGACGATGAAGAAGACATTGAAGGCGAGGAAGAAGACTATGAAGATGAGAACGATGTCAATAATGGAGGAGGAGGAGGAGGAGGTGATCTTCTGGATATGGGCGGTCTTTCTGTCAACGACAACACCCCTTCCAGCGCCAATGACGGTGGTATGAGTGATCTCTTCGGAGGTGGAGGCGGCGCCGCAGCTGCTCCAGAAGCACGCATGTCCAAAGTCTGTACTCCTGAAAAGTCAGGAGGCATCGAGCTATGGGCAGGATTCCGCCAAGTCGGAGGCGCTGTCAAGCTCGAGCTTGATATCCGCAACATTTCAAGCAATGTTCCGGTTTCCAACTTGGCCATCCAACTTAACAAGAATGCCTTTGGCTTCAGTCCTGGGAGTCAGCAGGTTATTTGCAACCCTCCTATTCCAATGGGAGGTTCGGGCAAGCAAACTGTGGAGTTGGTGAATAATCCCAACATGTTGGTTCAGGTACCTGCTGGCCAACCTGCATCACCTCAGATTCAGGTGGCTGTCAAGAATATGGCAACTGGACTTGTCTTTTACTTTGCAGCGAACTTTGCCTTCGAGGCACTCTTCTCTTCGGATGGAGCGTTGGAACGCACTGCCTTCATTGAATCTTGGAAATCCATTGATGATCAGAAAGAGTTGTTCTCGACTGTATCTGATCTTCCACCTTCCTCTACTGACATTGATCAAGTAGCTGCCAAATTCCAAGGGTACAACATCTTCTTGATTGCTCGTCGTCCAGTGCCCAATGCGGTAGGTCAGGAAGTTGCCTATTTCTCCATGAAGACTACTACGGGAATGATCTTTATGGCAGAGTTGACTTTCAAGCAGGGTGTTAATGCTGCCAAGGTTTGCCTCAAGACTGAAAACATTGCGTATGGAGTTCAGGCCAAGGTTGCGTTGGAGACCTTGTTGCGCTCACCCTGAAAATCACTTTTGTATTCGTGAACGTTTCGGCATAAAAATAAATGTTTAGATTTGCAATCTACTGTACTTGTTGAGAGATAAACAAATCATTCTGTGCTCTTATACTCTTTAGTTATATGATTAGGACGTAACTTCTTTCTCGAGCTACCTACTTGGAAGTAACGAGTTCTTGAATCGAGATATGCCTCAGACGAGTTCTGGGCAATCGTTGTTTCAATACTGAATTGTTTGTAGTATACAAGTGTAAACTACTTCTGCCGAAAGTAAACTATTTACAACATACTCTCCATGTCAGACATTCTTTTGTGTGCTGCTGCTATGATATCAGCTATCACTTTGATATTTGCGCAAAGCAAGTGGTTGTTTAATGCCATCCGGGGTTATTGGCAAGAGCTGGGACAGATCCTGGGATGTAATGTTCCGAAATGAAGGAAAGAATAGCAATCTGAGCAAGACGTCCATTGTTGAGTTCACTTGTTCTCTTTCTCTCCATTGTCTCCGTGCTAACTCCAGAGAAGTCAATTGCAGGGAAGACCATGGTAGGGTATTCACCTCCCTTCATGTAGTGAGTTCCCTGGTATCCCTCAGAAATCAATTCAGCAGCGAAGATGGTGACCAAGATTTGGGCCTTTCCAGCAATGGGAACGGCAGCCCAAGCCTCAGGTGGGCTCATGGCAGCGAGAGATTCGAAGCTAATATCGCTGGAGAGTTGTCCAGGGAAATGGTATCCGGCAGCGTTAGTAAGGTATCCAACGGTGGCAACCATGGCACAACGGCCGTGCTTGAGCTCGGCGGCGCGGTACCAGCGGAGGGTTTCATCGGATCCTTGCTCGGCAAGTTTTAGGGGATCGAAGTTGGGAAGGGGAAGGGAGGATCCACCGTCAAGTTCGCTGAGAGAAGCAGAAAGTTGGGTGCTGGCAGGCTGTGGAGAAAGTTAGAAATGAGCACAAGGCGTGAGCATAATGATATCTAAACATATTGATCATTTCGTTCTTCGTAAGAGAGCAATTCCTCTCTCTCAAGTGTCTTTCTATTGATCAAAAAAGAGTGTCTCTCCAACATGTCATCTACTTATGTAGGCTTTCATTAAACAGTCAACACCATCCCAAGATTCTTTATGTCACTCACCTTGTTGGCAGCAGGGGCAAACGCAGCAGCGCCAGCGACAAGAGAGGCAATGATGGCAGTCTTCATTTTGATATTCAATTCTTATTGGTAGGTTTTGACAGCGGCTTGTTCTCTTGCCATGGAGGTTTTCACACAAGCAGGAGGTCAAGTTGAAGGCCACGCACTCCTCGATCTTTCAGTGTCAACTGAAGCGGAGTCCCTTGTTTAGGTTTATAGACGTGGGCTTCGTGGGCAATCAAGCCTAAGATGACCATCTCATTCAATCCTGACATTTACGACCGGACATGACGTGGTTTGGTGCCGTTGTCGAGATGTTGTTCCCTTGTGAGCTGTTTTGCCTGCTGTGCTGTTTTGCCTGCTGCAAACCAGCAATCTGTTCAATCAACTTTCCACCACGTGAAATAATCGTGAGTTCATCGCTCTAAGCTTCACGATAACAACGATGGTCCAAGTCTGCTTGTACATAACTTGGCCAATCACACCAGTCTAAAGCTTATATTTTGATAACAATTTTCCAGTCGGTAAACCATTGATAATATTCTGAAGGAGGCAAGCTCTCGAAACCCGAAACGCAGCAGTGCTCTTTAAACGTAAGGCATTCCTCAACTTCAAGTTAGTAGAAGTTAGTGTGGGGAACATGTCACCTCTACCCCAGCCCGAGCAATGTTCGTCTGTGTCGAGTTCGTCTGTGTCGAGTTCGTCTTCAGCCGCTGATTCGATTGCCCTGTTGGTGAAAGCATCCGCATCTATTGAAGAAGGTCAATCTCCTAGACGAACCTCTCCTCTCCACCAAATGACTGCAGAACAAGAACGCCGCTCTCATATGCAGCAAACAAATAATGCTGGACGTCAACAACTTGACGCCAGCATATTATCGAGAATGGTCACAGCCTCTGGACCAGGCGGGGCTGCTGGAGGGATGCCCAATATTCGAGTGGCATCCATGCAAGAGTTTCGACATGCGTCAATGAACTCCCTCAATGCTGTGCCTGAATCGTCAGGTTTGAAAATGAGATCACCTAATCAACTGTTTTATGCGCCAAGACGAGCAACTGCATCTATGACGTCTAATCAAGTAAGAGCGGCGCCTGACAATCCACTATTGAAAATGATGGAGCAGCGCATGGCTGCAAATAAGAAGCCAGCTACTGCTGCAGATGAAACTTCATCACAAGCTGCTGTCCCTCCGTCCAAGAAGGCTCCTGCCATGGTTACCATGACAGAGCAACAGAAATCTGCATTGAACGCGTCAATTAATAAATGGTCTGGGATAGGAACTCATGTTGCGTCGACGACAAGCCTTGGTAAGAAATGCACTTCTACTTCACACTTGAAAACTGTTGATGAGAAGTCTACGTCAAAGACATCCCCTATTCTTGGTCCGGCTTCATCACAGAATGACCGTGTACGGCAGCTGTCGAACAATAGCTCAGGGGCACAGCCCAGGCAGTCTTTAGCCCCCTCGCAAGAAAAGCTGCTTCTTGAACTGATTCAAACCCAGCAACCGTCTGTAGACAACTCTCGTGTGCAACCAACTCCTCCACCCCAATCACCTTCACCCATGCAGCTAGGTTCTTCAGCACAAGATTTCGTAGCGCAGGTTCTCCTTCAACAGCAACAACAACAACAAAGTGGGGTTGGAGCCTACGCACCCTATGCGCCAGTCTCACAACGGGGTATGGCTCGCTCCGCTGTTTCATTGGCAGAGATAGATCGCTTACGTCAAGCTAATCAATCAGTACAAATGCGTCAACAGATGGCTATGCAGGAACGAATGAGTCAACAATGTTTGTTACAGCGTCAAAGGAAAATCTTCTTCAGGCAATGTTCGTCTCGCTAGTAGCGGATTACCGAATGAGTTTGACCATGAGAAAACGTCGATCGTCGGCTACTGTAGATGATGACACTGTGGTGAGCTCTCGCACCCCCTCGATTACATCGAATACATCATCAAGCAAAATCCACAGATCAGACAGTCATTCTTGTGTGAGTGGTAGCATGGAAAACCTTCGATTGTGTTCCTCTAGAACGTCGAGGTCGAATATGCATAACCAACGCTTTTCATCATCAGGAATGAACATTCGCAACCAAAGCTTTTCATCTGGCCTCAATATTCAGAATAGCAGTGTATCATCAGGCCTCAATTTGAACAACCAAAGCTTCTCGAATGGCACGACTCCAGCAACAGGAATGCGCCGTGCATCATCGAAAGCTGCAATGAAGCGGAATACATCGAGTAGTAGCTGGATACAGTCGATGATTTCGACTCAGGAAAGCGCTGGTAAGGCAGCTTTGGTTGCTGCTTCTCTAAGTAATGGCCTAGAGCAGCATTTGCTTCATCCGGTGAAAATCAATGCTCCCACGTCACCTGTGAAAGAAGAGGAGGATGTAATGATGAAAACGATTGCTTCCCCGATTCAAGTCACTGCTGATGAGTATGCTGCTCCTTCAATAGACCGAGGATCATCAAACGATGTTATTATCATGTCTGACCTTCCCGATCGGATTAAGTTTCAGAATGTGCAGATAGATAAGAAACCAATCGATGTGGTGAAGGAGGCGCTCTCGTCACTTGGCGAGGATGCAAATATTAAACCAACGGTAGATATGCCGGATGATTTCTTCAAACAATGTGAAGAAATGTATATACAAGAGGCAGTGGATGCAGTCCGCTCGAGTGATGTGGATACACTGAGACAATTAGCAGCAGCTGGTAAAAACTTACAATGCGGCAATCGGTTTGGAGAGACCTTGATACATCTTGCTTGTCGAAGAAGTCATCAAGACGTGGTAGCTTTTCTTATCAAGGAAGCGGGTGTTTCTATTAAGGTACGAGATGACTTTGGCCGTACTCCGATGCACGATGCTTGTTGGCGTTGCTCGGTAGATCTGGAACTCATGGATTTGTTGATAGACTCATGTCCGGAGCTCTTAATGCTGAGTGACAAGCGAGGCCACACCCCATTAGATTATGCGAGGAGAGAGCACTGGGAAGTGCTGATTCCTTATCTCATGGAAAAGAAAGATAAATTCCGACCAATCAATTGAGAACATAGTGTATGACATAACAAATAATGAACAATTACTTTCATCGGTTGACTTGTTTATAGCAAAGGCAGTTCGATTTATTTGCTTCACAGACAGACAAATATATAGAGCACATAAGAAATGCTCACGAGAGGCACCAAATGGCTTTGCACTGTTACTGACGAACACAACGAGCAGCTGACTTTCATCAGCCAAACTGGAGTCCCCACGATTCGTTCACAGCACGCACGGGCATAATTCACAACAAGAGCATCATAAGTTTTGCTCTACTCCCTCAGTATGGACAACACTGCAGCCGTCTCAATACAGGCCTCCTATGCCTTGGCCAGTGCGCTGCTTGACATCTACGGGAGCAATAATTTGCCCCACGGCATTGGCTGCAGCACTTCGTTTTGCCTGCGTGTTACTACTCTCCCCATGCTTGCAATAAGGATTGTAGCAAAAGTCCAATCTTTGGAATGGATTTGACTTTCTTGTACAGCTCATCCAAGCAGGGGCAATGATACGCTTCCGGAAGAAACTAACAAGAGTGTGCTTATCAGTATCAGCCATCAAAAGCTCACATAGCTTTGCAGTGTTGAATGCGGCTCGAGATCGCGATCGAAGACCACTGCAACGCGCTGCCCGAAAGCATAGGATATGAAAGCACAGTCGCGAGCACAACTGTCATTTCCATCGAGGAGATGTTGCGTACCATTTGCCAGAAAGAATGAGACAGTCCAAGTTAGGTTGATTCGATTATACCACACTGTATCATACTTCTCTTGCGTGAATTTGAATGCTGCAGACAATGTTTGCATGGCGAAGGCGACGGCATCACTATCACGAAGAACGTGGAGTCGCCCGTATATGAGGTTGAATTCATCAATGAGCGCGCTGACGAATCCGTGGGGCTGGGAACGAATTGACGGAGCCAGGACATGCCTGCAATTACTGCCACTCTTCTTATCTAGACACGTCACATATTTCCGTTAACATACCTGCCGCGCGGAGTTCGTGCCAATGTAGCCATCTTTGCACCTGTATCTTTATCCTCGGCTTTGTCATATGAAATATCCTCGCTGCCAAATGAGTTCTTCTCAGCGTTGACGACTTTGGCTGCTTCCTCTTGTACAAACCGTGGGAAATAATCTTTCTGTATCACCTCCGCCTTCGCAACCCTTTCCTTCTCCGCCTTTAAAGCCCTCCTATCTTTCCCTTTGTTCCTCTTCCTCGATACCATTGCTCCAAATGAAAATGCTAGCCGTGCTCTTGGCCGCTCTCAACTCCAAAACACGCGTATGAGTATGTACATACCTACTCCAGGCTCCCAGAGAGGCGCGCGCACCTTTCGTGTCCTGTCCGACGGTTGCTGGAGGTGGAATCGCACCAATGCAGCAATAAGTAATGGTGCCTCCGTCTGGATGAAGGCGAGGAAGGTAAAGCAGCCGAGACCGAGGGAGGAGCTAGAGCTAGGAAGCCGTAGCTGAGTGAGATCAAAGCGCAAGGGACGGCCGGGGACGGGGGATACGGTTGAATTGGGCTGTAAAAGAACAGAAGAGACCCTACAGTTTGCCATGCCGTAGAAGTGGCATAAAAGTAAGCTGTAGTCGAGTGACAACCCGGTTTAGATAATAATTTCTGCAAGTGAAAGTGAAGCGATGAATATAACACATAATATAACACATATCACCCTATTGCCTTATACTCTTTCCACACAGATAGATAGAACACATAATAAATGCTCACACAGAATGGCTCACTTTCCTTTACAAGCGCTTGACAGCAGACGTACTGCATATGCTTTCATCGGCCAAACTGAAGTCTTCTCTCTTCGTTCGCAGCTTCAAGAGCATCATAAGTTTCGATTTGCTCCCTTGCTTTGGACTCATACTCGGCTCTCAACAATTCAGTCTTCTTCGAACAGACCTTCCTATGAATTTGCCAGTCAGCTGCTTGACATCTACGGGAGCAATAATTTGCCCCACGGCATGAGCTGCAGCACTTTGTTTCACTTCTTGTCACTACTCTCCCATGCTTGCAATACGGATTGTGGCAAAGTCCAATCTTTGGAATGGATTTGACTTTCTTGTACAGCTTATCTAAACAGGAACAATTGATACGCTTCCGGAAGAAACTAGCAAGAGTGTGATGATCAGCTATATAGAGCTCGAAAAGCTTGGGCGAGTTGATTGATCGAGATTGAGCCACGAATTGTGAAGCGCGCTGTTCAAATGCGTAGGATATGAAAGCACAGTCGCGAGCACAACTGTCATTTCCATCGAGGAGATGTTGCGTGCCATTTGCCAGAAAGAATGAGACAGTCCAATTGAGGTTGGCTCGATCATTCCATACTGTATCATGCTTCTCTGCCGTGAATTTGAACACTGCCAATAATGCTTCCAAGGCGAAGGCGACGATATCCTTATCGTGGAGAACGTTGAGGCGCCCGTATATGAGGTTGAATTCATGAATGAAAGCGTTGACGAATCCAGGCGGCTGTGAACGAGTACAAGGAACCAAACCATGCAAGCAGTTGTTGCAGGCACCCTCGTTCATCCATCTTACACTTGTCCCTTCGCAATAGAAACGATTCAAGCTATCATACCTGCTGAACGAAGTGAAAAGGCCACGGCGTTTCCTTGTCAATATAACCAACTTCGCTCCTGCATCATCAGCCTCATGTGAGAAAATATCCTCGCTGCCGAATAAGTTCTTCTTTGCATCGTCGACTGTGTTTTGAGATGACTTGCGCTCAACTGCGGCTGCTGCTTCCTCTCGCATAAGCTCCTCTCGCACAAGCCGTAATGCTATCTCTGCCTCTGCCTCAGCAGCTTTGGCCCTCTCCGCCTCGGCTTCCGCCTTCGCAACCCTCTCCTTCTCCGCCTTCAAAGCCCTCCTCGCTTTCCCTTTGTTTCTCTTCCTCGATACCATTGCTCAAATTGTGCCTACTTTCACTTGTCTGCTTCACCCAACAACTTTTTCTCCTCGCCTGAAGCGTATGTACGTACCATACCTACACCTACCATAGTTGTTTCTGTCTTAATGGTTGCTGGCAGACCAAGCACACAAGTCGCAATAATGGTGCCGTTAACATAGCAGACTGCCGAGACTGAGGAGGGGGAGAGGGAAGGAAGCCGGAGCAACGCGCAAGTGTGGGTACAGCGGCAGCTGCTGAACTGGCTGGGCTGTAAATGAATTGAAGAGACTTGCAGTTTGCTATGTCTTTATCTTCTTCATCAGTCAAAAGTAGAATATATTTATATATCATTATGAACTACGCAATTCCCTGAGACCATACCCCCTCTCAGACGAGCATCTAATACTCATCTTGAGACGCATCGTCTGCTAGCAAGTCCTCATCACTGATATCATCATCGTTATCACCCACCAACTGACTAATGATTCTTGCATTTTCAGCTGATCGATTTGTCGCATCATCCTCTAACTCCTCATCACCACTATCAACAATTCCAGATGTGAGCAGCTCGTCATCATCGTCGTCGACATCATCTAAATCTGGTTGCAAGTGCTGATTCGCAGAAAGAGCGACATTCTCCACAGCATCCGATGTGAGCAGCACTTCATTGACTGGACTAATGATACCAAAAGTGAGCAATTCATCATCGTCGTCATCATCATCATCCGACAATTGCACCAAGTTATTGACTTGTTCCACAGCCACAGGCGCTTCGGCAGGTTCAACAATGCCCGAGGTAAGAAGCTCATCATCATCATCGTCGTCTTCATCATTGATGAGTTCATCCTGAGCATGTGGACGAATGCTTCCAAACGATACATTACTTCGGAGGACTGAATCATCGATTGTAATGTCTCCAACAAGCTTGATTGGCGGAAATGAAAGACAAGTAAAAGGATGAGAATGATGATCAAAGAATCATTATCAAAACAAAGACAAACTGCTCTTGGGAACATTCTGTTGTCAACTTACATTTCCCTCATCATCAACCACAACATTATCCTCCGCCGCAGCATACATGACCTTGAAAATCTTATCAATCACCATCTTCATTTCACCACCATTCCCACTACTATCCACCGGTAGCACTACTTCACCACTCTCCTCCTTTTCTTTATACACTTGCAACATGACCTCAATCCCACGTAATTTCTCAAAATAGAAATCACGTTCCGATTCGACCGTATTGATGCTCATTTGAAGTTCGGTGGATAGGACTTGGAGTTCGGAGACTTGTGTTTGGAGGGTGGTGGTTTGGGATTTGAGTGTGGTTATTTCTTCTTGATACTTTTTGACTTGTGCGGTTGACACGGAGGACGAAGAAGTGGTGGTGGTTGGTGTTGGTTTGCGTGTGATTGTTGGTAGGTTTGTTGCGCTCTTGTTTTCTTTTTGAGTTGGTGCTGGACGTTCACGTGTCGGACGAGCAGCACGAACAGTACTTGTAGTAGTAGAAGCTGATGACACTTGACGAGGAGATGATCTCGACGTTGTAGCAGGACGAGCAGCAGACGATGTCGAAGTTGTTGATGAAGAAGCCGAGGATCCAATCCTCGCCTTTCCAACTACCGGTGTAGCATTGCCACTCCTTCCCGATGATGCTGACACAGACGAAGATGATCGTACCGGAGCACGCGCTCTACTACTACTACTACTACTACTTCCAGCATTACCACCACCACCGCCCTTGTTCATCCCTACCATCTTTCCACCCTTCCCCTTGGCCCTAACCGCCACAGCATCATAACCCTCCCTCACACCCGCACCACCACCATTCTGCATATCAAAAAACGCCTTGAGCCACTGACAAAACTCCAAATTATCCTGATACTTGCCCCGAATCAACTTATCCACATCCACATACCTCTGCACCTTATTCTTCGTAAACGCCTTCTGCAACAATTTATAATTCCCCACATACTCATGACTACTCTTCGCTGCCCAATTCACCCTCGACATGGGAATGGAATTGGGAAAGAGGTATTCGGTGAGTTGGCAGGCTACCGCGCCTGAGGCGGTTTGTTCGATTTTGGTCAGGTTGAGGTTGAGGAGGGTGTTGAAGAAGGTGAGGAGTTCGTTGCGGGAGGTGAAGTAGGCTCCGTCCATCATTCCTACGGCTACGTCTGCGGCGCTCATGGTTGATGCTGTTGGTTGGATTGTTGATTGGAGCAATTGCTCTCTAATTTTTCATCGATTGCATTGCAAGTTGCAAGCAATCACCTCACGATTTTGAAATCGCTCATTTTCATTTTCCTTCTCAGCGCTTCTACGGGTCTCCTAAAAGGAGAGGAGAAGAGAGGAAAGAGAAAGATTTGATGAGAACATTCTTTTGGCGGTTCCCTCGAGGGAGTAACTTGAGTGAGGCTGTCTTTTGCGTTTGGTGTGGGGTAGGGGTTTCATAATGGACTCAACATAACTGAAAGGCACACTTCTATAGATACTATGAAGCCTTCTAGAAGATTTGGGTTAGCACTTCATGATGGTAGCTTTTGCGTCATTCGCGAGAAAAGAAGAACAATCTAATCATCAACAACAATGAACTCTCGGACACAACTCAAATCCGCTACAGAACTTAGACACGATGATGCGACCTAGCCTCGCCCTACGCACCTCCCGACGTCTTCATGCTCGCCGTCTGCATCGCTGCTGCCGGACAGAGCAGCAACAATGTGCTCCTCTAGCCTTGCTAAATAATAGACATAATGATGCTCCATCAAAGCGAATGATTCATATCCAACCTCTGCCGATGCCAGCGGTAGCTCATTGTGATTTTGATGTGTATGATGATATTGATGATTATGAATATGGCGACGACAATGATACTGCTCATCTAGCATCACATGTAGATATTGTTGCCAGTGCAGCAGGCGGAAACAGTGGACGAGGACCCACCATGATGGGTGGAAACAATCACAACAACGACAATACGACATCATCTCGATTCGTCGGAGGAGGACCTCCCAACGGCGGCAACGGAGGAGGAGGAGGACACTCACATCACCGCTGTCCCAAATGTGGTGCATCGGTAACCTTTCAAGATTCCTCCAAGAACAAGGGGATGCAGAATAATTGTTTTTATTGTGCGGCTTGTTCTGGATGGTTCTTGGTCAAACCTACCAATTCTTCGACTATGGAGATGGATGAGTCCAAGTTTTTATTGAGTAAAATGGCTGCTGCTGCAGAGGGTAATGGTGAAAAGGTTGTTGGTGCTCCTGGTAATCGTAAGATTTCTCAGCCTCAATTTGTGATGCAGCATGTAAGTTGTAGTCTGTGACATTGTGTCTGAACTTGTTCTTCTTTTGATGTCATCATACCTCACCTTTTCACTTCAATTGAATTCTATCAATCCATCAGATGCCAGAACAATCCAACTCCAGAAACACCACCGATCCAAGAGTATCCAACATCCCACGTCGTCCCACCTCACCCATCGATCAACAACAATTAAACAATGATGCAGATCTTCAAGAACGAATCACCCGTCATCGCGCCACACCCCAATCCTCTTCCTCTTCTGGCAATTCCAACTCTGGATATCCACCACCCCCACCCCAACAACGTCTCCCCACACCACGTGAAATATTCGAAGGACTTAACGAATACGTCATCGGACAACGCAATGTCAAGGTAGCACTCAGCGTGGGGGTACACAATCACTACAAACGGATCATTGTTCGTGAGGCACAAGAGGCGGCATTGCAGGCGATGCAGGTGGAAACAATCAAGGCGATGCAGAATAATTTACGGGAGGGTCATTTGGGTGCATCGCCGACGGATGATGAGGCTGCTGCAGCTAATAATGCTGCGTCGTTTAATGAACCGTCGCTTGCGGATTTGAAGTTGATGCAGTTTGGACGATCTTCGACGGTTGTGACCCCTCCTCCTGCGGGTGAGAAGGAGGAACAAGAGGATGGTGATGATAATGTTGACAAACCTTTTTGTGAGACACCGGATGTTGATTCCAAATCGATTGGTAACAAAAATCACAACATCGGGCCAGAGGTCGAAGATTGTGAATTGGACAAGAGTAACATTATCATTCTTGGTCCAACAGGCTCAGGTAAAACATTGCTTGTCAAAACTTTGGCCAACTGATTGACGTACCATTGGTAATTGCCGATGCAACCTGTCTCACTCAAGCAGGATACGTCGGAGAAGATGTGGAAAGTATTCTCTTCAAACTATACTTGGAAAGTGGTCAGGATCTAGAGCGCTGCCAAAGGGGAATTGTCTACATTGATGAGTGTGATAAGATTCGCAAGTCTGGGGGGAATGTCAGTATTAGTAGGGATGTTTCGGGTGAGGGTGTGCAGCATGCATTGTTGAAGATTGTGGAAGGAAATATGATCAATGTTCCAAAGGTATGTATTAGATCTGTGATTGCTATTGTTCTTTTCTTTGGTAGGCTAGATCCCAGACTCATCATTACATCTTCAATCACTTCTTGTACAGGAACCCGGACGTAAGAATCCCAGAGGTGACTTCATCCAGATTGACACTACCAACATCCTCTTCATTAGTGGTGGGGCATTCGCAGGAATGGAAAGGATCATCAACAAACGAATGGATGCAGCGTCTATTGGATTCGGGGCAAAGATGAAGAAGAATGTTGAGGACTTTAAAGTGCAAGGAAAGTACTTTGACAATGCTATTCCTAAGGATTTGGTCCAATTCGGTATGATACCAGAGTTTGTTGGGAGGTTTCCAGTCATTGTCTCGACAAAGGGACTCACTGAGAAGACTCTCATTGACATTTTTGACTGTTCCAAAGAATTCTCTCGTCAAACAATACACATTCCAGTTTGCAATGAATGGCATTCGGTTCCACACAACAGAATGTGCACTAAAAGAGATTGCAGCAATGGCCTTTGCACGAGGATCCGGAGCTCGTGGCTTGCGATCCATCACTGAAAACATTTTGATGGAAACCATGTTTGTAGTACCTTCGGTAGAGAATGCTCACACTGTGTATCTTGACTCTGCTGCAGTTCGTGGTGAGAGGAAACCGATCCTGCTCAAACATCCAGAAATGACTGCTGAGAAGTTTTGAGAAATTGTTGAATGAGGGACAACTATAGAAGACGTGGAGGGAGCTGAACTTGTGCAGTTTGAGGAACTCGATGATGATTTCAGTGAGGCTGCCTAAGTACGCAAGTGACGTATCATCTTTTTGTCTTGTAACTTGATTGTACATAACTATAGCGACTATTACATTGTGAAGCAAGTGTCAGTGTCAGACTTCGCATAATCATCTCTCCTTGATCAAAACCTGATATTTCGCCATCTCCAAAAGGTCGAGAAAAGTATCAAGAGATATAATTCGGATACTTCCATTGCATTATTTTGATTGGTTTAACATTTTATAATATTTAATCTTCATCGGGCTCATCTCCCTCAACCTCCCTATTCTCAAGCTCAAGTCGTTCCATCATGGCCTGCAATTCAGTCTCCTCCTTCAAACTCACCGCCTTGGGAGCCATCTTCACATCCATCTTACCACCCTTGGCAGATATTTTCTCCAAAATAACATCAATCGCCTTTTGCAGCAACGCAATCCCCGATTCCTTCTCCAACGTCATGGTCGAAAGAACATAAATCGGTGGAGCAATTAACCTAATTTTGATGGGTGAATTATCCGTACCAACGGCAATCCCCGCAAAGAGTGCCTCACGAATGGCATCAATCCCATCATAGGTAAAGCACGATACCTCCACATCCGCACGTATTTTGATAGGTTGAGGTGCCAACCTCCTTCGAATATATAGCTTGAGTTCCTCAATAATATCCGAAGGGACCTCCAACGACGTAAATGGATCCTCCGTCGCATTATCACCACTACCACCACCAGTCTCCTCCGCCAATGCAATCTTGAACGCATCATACGCATGTCCATACTTTCTATACAACGGCCATGCAATCCTCTCATACAATTCCGTCAAGTGAAATTTCCTCCGTTCGGCCAAATGTCGTAACACTCCATGCACCGCCTTGGCCTTGTTGAATTTGTCTTCACACGCGGCAACATCCTCCGGACTGACACGACGTTTACTAAGATCAATATATCCCTTATCTTTATCCACTCGCAAGACCATGGCGACCTCATTCCTCCCCACACGGATCAATTTGTTAATGGAGCGGATGCGACGACGACTCAATTCACTCAGTAGGATCAATCCCTCAATGTTGTTGTACTCGAGTAGGGAGACGTAGGCTCCCATGTCGGCGATGGTGCGGACATTGACCATGACGAGTGATTCGATTTCGGGGTATTTGGCCTCGTAGAAGCGACAGTCGAGGTTCTTTTTGTCTTCGGCGAGGTAGAGGCGGAAGGCGCCCTCTTCGGGTTCGTCGAGTGTTGTGGGGACGGCGTCGGTGGCTACTTCAGGCATGATTGTTTGTTTGTTTGTATGTTGTGAGTATTGTTGCGTTATCTATAATTCAATTCCTCTGACTGGGCCCTTGCAAATCACTGCAATTAGACTAAAGACACTACTAAAAATCCGCTGAAAAAGAATGCTACTTACGTGAGTCTCATGGTGCACAAGAGATGTGCGGACCTCCTCAAATTCAAAAAGACACCTATCCAAATCACATGGTACATTTTCTACGAATTCCTACGCTTCACTTCATAGTAACTCGTAAACCACCCACCCTCTCCCGCTCTCAACCCTCCATGAGATTTCCACTTTACAACATAGACACTCTGGCTGCTACTACGAGCTTAAACTGCTTTAGTTTTCTACGTTAAATACACTACATTACGTATATCAAAATGGACTCTCTTACCAAGGACCAAAAGGACGAATACGCCACATCCTTCGCCGCCATCGCCCTCTACGACGGTGGAGCCGACATTTCCTCCGAACAAATCGGTACCCTCCTCGAGGCCACCGGCAACACGGATGTTGCGGCCTTTTACCCCATTATCTTCTCCAACTTTTTGACTGCCGAGAAGATTAGTGAGATGATTGTTTCTCCAGTGAGTGGAGGTGGAGGAGGAGGTGGTGGAGGAGGAGGAGGAGATGCTGGTGGTGAGGACGAGGCGGAACCTGAGAAGGAAGAGGAGATTGAGGAGGCTCCCCCTGCCACTGATATGTTTCGGCGGTGGTAAGTGTTTGAATGAATTCTAATGAGTTTGTGAGCTATTTTCATGATATATTTGTTAATCTTTTTTCTCTTCATCTTTATTACTTCTTTTGCAGGAGACGGCGGAGACTACTAAACATTGTGTTCATAAAATAATGATTTGGTTAATCATAAACGATTTGTTTCTCTTGCATTCCTTCTTCGTTGTAAACTCGTTATTGCTGCAAAAGTACCAATTAATTGCGATAAAATACATTCACATGGCGAAAAGTTCAAGATCAAAAAATATAGCGAAAAAGCGCCTTCGACGAGATTCCCTTGACCCACACAACTTGAACAAAGCGCAACTCAATAGCACATAACAATAATCTGAAAAGAATGAAGAAGAACATTACTCGAATATTTGCGGTTGCACTACACTTTCAAGTAGCATCCTCGTTGGACAAGCGTCTTGAAACGCATTTCGAAGGCACCTTGCATGGTGAGGTTTCTATCATGCTCTCTCTCTCTCTCTCTCTCTCTACACTTGAATCCCCTCCTTTCTCCCAAGACTAAACACTCTGCATATTGCTCATCCACTCTCATCACTCCCAGCCGATGGATCCATCTTTGAGGTGGTCAGTAAAGGCCAGCAAGTCTCAATAACAAGTTTTGATGTCAATATGGATACAGGCACGGACACAGTATCGGTTTACTCCCGCCCAGGAAACCTTGTTGCATCAGATGATGGAAATTGGCTGCTAATCAAGTCCTTTGAAGTCACAGGCCAAGGAAAGGGACTCGCAACAACGTTACCCGACTTTGACTTCCCCGTTGTCGTTCCTGCTGGGTTCAAACAATCATTTTACGTAGCCACCAACTCGACAGGTATTGACTTTTGGTATAGCCCTGGGACAGAGTTGGGTCACGCATTTCGCTTCCAATGATGATTTGGATATTCTCGAAGGGTATGCGATTGGGAATGCATGGAAGGGATTTGCAGTTCCACGACAATGGAATGGTGCTGTGCATTACTCCGTCGGGGCCAATGTACCAACTGCATCGCGCCTATATTTGAGTCGACAAGTGCAGCTCCTTCGTTAAAGGTATGTCAGTATGTGAGTGCACAGAAGTTCTCATTGTTGCTTCAACGAAGCACCTTACAAAGCATCCGATATAATTATGTGTGTTTAGCAACGACAATCATCGTCCAATCTCACCTCGTCTTCTCTCTGTCATCTTTTATCATGCAGCCCTCTTCATACCCCTCACTATTACCAACGATAGATGCAACAACACACAGTCCGACGAAACATCCGTCGAAACAACCAACTCCGCAGCCAACTCAGCCTCAACCAACAATGTCACCGGCTCCCACACAAACGAACTTTAAAGAGCCTCGATCAGACACACTGAGACCGACAAACGCACCCGCGTCGTCGAGTCGAAGAGCGACCTTTTCAATATGGACGACGATTGCTTGTCTCTCGTTAGCTACTTATAACAAATAATTGGTTCTAAGAACGTTCTCAATACTACCAACATTGATTATTAAATAGTTACATAAAAAGAGTTTATAAATCTGGCATCCTGTCCACCACGCAAAAGATGATTCTTTTAGAAGTCATCCCAACCATCTAACAAGTCACTTGCGGGCAACTTGGTCACAGTTGGCTTGGCTTTTCCTTTTAACTTCATCCCTGGCTTTAGAGATCCAGCCTTGCCACCTCCGACTTTTGACGCTTTGTTGGAATCAAACGATGCGAAGAAGTCGCCATCGCCTTTCGTTTTATTCACAGGACTCATTCCAAAGGCATCATCGTCGTCATCCCATCCTCCACCGCCTGTGCTGTTGTTTTGAGGTGATACAATGTCGTCATCGTCAGACCAGCCACCACTGTCATCAGCTGTATTGTACTTTGAACTACCTCCTACCTGAGCATCACTCAATGTTAAAGAAGAGAATTTTGGAGCAGCAGGACCTGGTTGTGGTGCTGGCAATTTTGTTAAGGAGCCATTGGATGTTGAAGAGGTTGTTCTTTGGGCACCACTTGCTGACGAAGTGCTGGCGGTAGGCTCAGTCGAAGATCCCATCCAAGAAGAAATGCCAGTAAGATAACTACCACTACTAGGCGCTGCTGATGTTGCTCCTCCAGTGCCACCTTCCGCTCCGATGCCACAAGTTGCTGCAGACATTCTCTCAGCTTCATCCTTGGCCATTCTCTTCGATTCTTCTCTCAAATTGACAAGGAACGTATCAACCACATTGAATGCCTCGGCACGAACTTCATTCGCCCCGTCCAATGTATGCGGTACCACACATGGCAACACCTTTTCGGCAACTTCTTTTTGTGAGAAATACTCTTTGCAAGCAATGACGGCTCGTAATGCAGCAAGACGGCATGGTGTGAAGGGGTCTTTCATACTCCGAGTAAATGCTGGTAGCTGTATGATGATATAGTTGAACATTAGAACAGAGCGATAATGGAAAAGACACAATCTTTCAAACATTCATTCACACTTACAATCAATTTCTGTCGTGAAGTCTCCGTTAAATGAGGAGCTACCTTTCCAATAAAGATGACAGTATTGGTCCGTATACTAGCTTCCGGATCTGCCTGTAGTCGCACTAAATATCGCACCAACTTTTCCAAATTTGCATGATTTAACTTTGGAACAAGTACAATGGTTGATTTCAGTGTCAACTCTCTCAATGGACCAGATGAATCTGTAAATCCAGAACACATTGGTTCAAACACGGACGAGTTGAGAGCTGACTTGTCCAATTGACTCTCAAGAATCGATATTTTTTGCAGAATAGATCCTCGTACACCACGATCATTCACTGCAAATAGCAAAGGAACAAGTGGCGTCACGTGCTTTTGGAATAATTCCGGTGTCTTTGCAAGATATGACTCGGCAATTTGAAACAGCAGCGGAACAATCGCCAACACCTCACGCCGATTAATATCCTGAGACATTGCCGCCTCATTCCCAGCAGATGCCCGCAATCCCATGACCAGCATGGGTAAAATCTTGTAAATTGCCACATTTTCAGTCAATACTCCTCGATTCAAAATATCCGGCAAGCTTTGTAAAAAGATAATCTTTTCTTCGACTGGTTTGGACACCACCTCATCTAAAAATTTCTGTGCCTTTACATATGGATTGTCAAAGACGGGACATTTCAATAGTGGTGGTAGTCTCGGTCGCAGTTTTGGTGAATCATTCTTCATCCTTAGCAATGCCTTTTTCAATGGTACTGGCACCTGACCATTTGTTCCCGCACTAGGATGAGTGTAAATATACTCAATCAACACTGCCAACGAGTAACAATCAATGGAATGTAATGGAGCAGATTGATGCAATGTATCATACCTTCCACTCGTGCGTTCCGGAGAACGATAATCAGCAGGACAAACTGATGCCTCATACTTGCGAAAATGGGGAGTAGGTCCTCCACCACCATCGGCAATCCCCAATGGCGTGACTAGATCAAACCCACCCAATTTAAAGTCTCCACCAGGTGTCACAAACACGGCATCAGGACAGATCATCCCATGTGCCAATTTAGCCTGTGTATGTAAAAAACTAAGCCCCTCGACAATATTGTATATCCCCCAACTTACCGCGGCAGCATTGGCTTGGGGCGTGTGAGGATTGAGATTGTCCAACCAGTCATCTAGTGGAATTGCTTTTTCGGTAACAATGATTAAATTTCCGGTAGATGCTACTTTATCAAGCGCATCGAGACCAGGTGAGGGTTTGGAATCATCTGGATAATCTGTATCGAGTGTGGCGTGTGCCCTTAAAATTCGTGGGTGGATGAGTCGTTTAATTCGATGAAAGTGGTGCAATGCCGGAACTAATTGGGTGAGGTTACCACTACTTGCACTTGCAAATGATTGACTCCTCTGCTGTTGTAACGGAGTCTTGGCCAACTCTGCCTTGGAAGCCTGAAAGGCGGTGGCTTCTTCTCCATTTGTTTTGTGTGTGGCAGTGTGAATTGCCCAGCCGTGAGATCCTTTGTTGGTGGAGGGGGATAGGGGGTCGGTGGAGATGTTGTAGGGGAGAGAGGAGGCGCCGGATCCTCCCCAGAGACTACCGAGCCATGATGCCATGTTTTATTATTATTGTTGTCAGCTTGATGTCAGTAGAATTAAAGTATTAATCCTATTGTGAATCCAAATGAAAATTCAAATAGTCGGGCGATCAAAGCATCATGGTCTTTTTAAGAACAAAAGGTGGCGAGTAGAGACGGGGGAGGAGACGAGAGGAAACGACAAGTATCCCTAGAGTCGGAATCGGCATGTAACTTATTTAGGGTTAATTTCGACACGCGTCCCCCATCAGCACGATCAATCTCCTCGACCTCCCAAGAATATGTTGTCGGCATATTAACCAATGTGGGGGTTTTCATAAAATCAAAAACAGATACAAATCACTCGAAACAATTATACACAAACATGCAACTCATTACTCTTAGCTTCTTACTCATCGCAGTAGCGCAGGCGCAGGCTTCTGCCGCATCAACATCAACCTACTCAGCAAGCATCTTCTCGGCTGCCGTCGCAACGTCCTGCGTTGCTCTTGTCAACGCCAAGAATTACAATGAGGTTGAAACTGGGATTTGCACCGGCGGAACAACTTACTGCTCGGCGTTCACCAACAACCATTGCCCACTTACATACTGTAACACCAATCCTTATCCTTATGACAATGACTCCGATACATGTCAAGCAGCTTATGGCCAGACAGGAGAGATTCCATGTGCGATGTTGCCCGAATGGCAATGCAAGGAGACCTCTGGATTCTCTGCATGCAAATTTGTCCCGATTAGCAGTAACCAGAAAGCAATCAATGCAGTGTTGGTTGCATTTGTAACGATCTCGTTGGTTGTGCTACTTGTCATTCTGATCGTAGTCTGTCGTCTACTTCCAAAGAAGGAACTGCACTAACCCAGCCGCTCTTGGACGAAGAGAATTCATAAGTCAATAATTTAGTAGTAGAAGATTTATGTTACTTTTATTCCCTTTCCATTGCAATCTTTTGTACACGCAGACTCACTCAAGCTCAAGAGTAAGAGGATGAGTAAATATGCTCTGAAGCGGTGGTTGTTAATTAGGATACTTCTCGCTCTTTTCTACTTCTACAACTACGTATCTTTCCCTAACGATTCCAGGCCTACTACCAGACACAGACAGGTATGTTGAGGAGCATTGAGTCATTTCCATTTCATTGAAAATGCATGAGGGCAATATCAAGTTACAATATCGACAGGTTTGTCTAACTTACTTATCCCTAATCCTACTCTTGCTCTTGTTGCAAGCTCAAAATTGCATACTAACAACCAATCCTATTTGCAAAGAATGGTGACATCAATGCTTCTCTCGCAGTAGCCCGACGCTTCGGATCAATCATCAACAAAGATCGAAGAAGCTGCCCCAATCCCGACCGTCGATCACGTTCATCCACCAACATTTCCACCGGTGCCATCTTGCGAACATGCTCAATACTTCGTGGAGATAATACTGCACCAATTTTATGCCAGCCTCTCGTGTCAAAGCATTCTCTCGTCAGTGAATTTGTGGATTTGTCAAGACACTCTCTCGGGAAAGGTCCTACCGCACGCTCCATTAAGGCTAAGTGTTCCGCATTGTCATGTGTGGCAAAGAGAAGTTCTCCTCGGTAAAGCTCTGCAATGATACAACCAACACTCCACAAATCACTTGGGTAGCTCCACCCCCATCCCAAAATAACTTCTGGTGCACGGTACTGCCTAGTGTTAATAATGGAACTCTTCTTCTCATCGTTGTAAGTGGCCCCACCAAAAATCAATCATCTTCACCTTGGTACTCACAGGAACACGCTGCGTCTTCCCATCCCACAACCGATGAGTCGTTCTCTTCATTATTGGATAGCAAAATGTTCTCCGGCTTTAGATCTGTATGTATCAAATGAAACCCATGTAGAAAATCGACCGCCTCCAACATTTGTCGTGCAAAGTCTTGTACACAATACATTGGAAATGGTCGGTAGGAATGCCTCTTTAGAAAGTCGTATAATGACATGCCCAGACATTCAAATACCAGGCAGTAATGTCCAGTGCTGGAGAGACTAAACCGATCAATCATTCTAGCACAAAAGTCTTTGCTTTGTCGGGATTGTTCTCGGTTGACACGTTCACATATGTCTCCTTCGATGAGGGCACTTTCGTAATATCTTCGGACGTTGCGAACAATTTTGATTGCGACAGTGTTGTTATTGTTTTTGCTGCTGTTGCTATTTTTGCTGCTGGCGTTGTTTTGCTTTTTACCATTTCCATGTTTACCATTACCATCACGTCTATCCCTCGAAGAAGAGCGGTGCTTACTACTACTCCTACTATCACTAACCCGATTACTATGTCGATCATCCTTATTGACGTATTCGCATTGGACTACCCGTCCAAAGGTCCCCAATCCGACATCACGTAATATCCGATAGTGATCACCGACAAGTGTACCCCGACCTCCCTTGAAGTGACCTGTGGTATCATCTTTGGAGGATCCAGAGGAGGAGGATCGGTGTTTTCGTTTTCTTTTATGTTTTTGTTGTGATTTGTCGTCATCGTAATTACTACTTCTTCCATCGGAACTTTTATGCCTATGTCTTCTTCGTTTATTGTGGTGGTCTCTGCTATCACTTCTTCTTTTTCTCATGGGTGGTGGTGACCTGTGGGGGGTGGCGATTGTCACGTGTATTTTCCCTTCGATTGTCGGGTGATGGTGAGCGCGAGCGATGTCTAGATGAGGTTAGAGACGTATTGTTTTCTTGATGCCGACGGGAGTGCTTTCTGTCGTCACCTCTTCTACTGCGATGCCGACCTCTCCTTCGAGACGATATAGATGATGATCGAGAAGAAGATGATGGCGATGCTGAAGAAGAAGAGTGATTGGATGCACTAGAAGAGTAACCATCATCTTCTCCCGATGGCGACCTCTCACGTCTTCGCCGTTTGTGTCGATGATGGCTTCTTTCCTCTTTCGCTTCATTTTCTTTCGGGATGATTCGCCTCCATCCTTCCTGCTCCGCCTTCTCTCTCGCTTGTCATCCTGGTCTGGAGAGGTTGCTGCCATGGTAGTTCAGTTAGGCAACGTCAATAGCAACGGTTGGCCCGCACGTGTTTTGATGTTCATTTCCGATCGATGTGCAGCGTGGGCGCGGTGGTGGGCGGAGGGCGTGGGAAGCGGGAATGACTCGAGTCGCGAAGCATCACAATTTTTTGCAACATGGCGCACCTCCATCTACTACACAACTTTCCTTGCACCTTTCCACCAACAACTAGCCAAAGCATCTCTACCACTATTATCACGCACCATGCAACATGGAAGACGATACTCGCGGTGAATTCACAGAGGTGAAGGCAAGCAATTGGAACAAGAACAACAGAAACAAGCCATCTTCAAATACGCCGATTCCAACCTACTATCCGACCACACCAAACACTCCGTGGCCAACATACACACCTACCACTCAAGAAGATAAAGCAGAGTGGCTGAGAAAGAAGCAAAAGTACCTGAAGAACAGGGATAGGGTTCCCGATAGTGTTTGGGAGTCAGACGAAGCAACTGTTGGTAAGAAGAAACAAGCTTGGTTGGAGAAGCAAAAGGATAAGAAGAACAATAAGTCTGACAACGAAAGCAATACTAACGGAGAAGAGCAGAATACCGAAGATCAACAGCACGGAGAAGGCACCAGCCCAACTCAGACTCCAACATACTACGATCCACCTGTGGTACCTACGAGGAAACAGATTCAATTGGATAAGCGTGAAAAGCTAGCTGCTCAAAAGCAGAATACAACTAACAACGAAGCACGTGATAGCGTCACTCCATCACCAGCTCCTACTTCCTCTACAAGTCCAACGATTAGAAATACCACTGCAGTACAAGAAGTTCAAGAGGAACAAGAGGAAACGACCAAGACTAGCCACGAACCATCAATTTCTCCAACTCCAACTCCAACTATGAGTAGATACGATGGAGGATCGCGTGTGCCGCCGACGAAGAAACAAAAAAAGGAGGCAGCGAAACTAGCTCAACTTGCCGAGGAAGCGATTAAGACTTATGAACCATCCGTTTTACCATCAGTTTCACCGTCAGTGTCACCATCAGTTTCTCCAACTACGAAAACACTTTCTGCAACTACGAGTAGTAGATACAGTGGTGGATCACGTGAACCTCCAAAGTCACGTAAACCACCTGTTGCTCGCCCTCCTCAGGATGAAGAGCTGGAAGATATGAAAGGGGACGAAACTGATGCCACCTCGGAAGAAACAAGCGAGGAATCGGAGCCTGAAGACGCATCTGAGAAGGTCTCTTTGATACTTACACAAGAAGAGCTTGAGAATCAAGCCGCTTTACATAAAACAAACACTAACAAGAACAAAGATAAGAAGGCACAGACGGCATCTGAGAAGGTCTCTTTGATACTTACACAAGAAGAGCTCGAGACTCAACAAGCCGCTTTACGTGATGCACCCCAACCTACACGGTCACCAGTAGAGCCTACAAAGACAGTAAAGGTGAATTTTACATTCACCAACAACAGAGTGAAGAAGAGAGTTACACCAGCTCCAACACCTGTTGTTACAAGTGGCGAACCAACCTATGTTTTGTTTCCAACAATCGTTCCAACAGTCGCTCTTACCGAGCCGCAGCCAACATATGCTCCAACAGCTGCGTGGACTTGGGCACCATCAGTGAACAAGGATCGGTCGAGGGCTAGAGAGAAATCTCTCTTTGACAAGCGCACCTGCCCGTCTGACAATCTATTATTTGAGTCGGAGTTGCGCACTGCTGAAGAAACGGGTGATAGTGTATTCTTCACTTATGGTATTCAGATAAGCAAGAATGGTGACATTGGGGAAGCAGTTTCAAAGATCCAATTATGGTTATTGGAGGATGTCGCGAGTAAGCTTTTACACTGTCCCAAGAATGATTTCGTGATGAGAAGTAATAACGATTTTGGAAGAAATGATGAACAAGGCGTTTTATCTAGTGTCTACTACTCCAAGGATGACCGGCAGTACGCAAAACAATGCAATCCAACCACTTCTGAGGCGAAGATGTGTGCGATTGTCTCAAGCACAATGCGTTTCGATGCAGTTGACCAAGAAGTGAAAGCTCGGCCGAAGGTATTGGCAGTCATATTCAACCAAGTCCAAAGTGGTTTTGATAAGAGGTTTGAAGAAGAAAACATTTTGGATTTGGCTTATCTGGGCCCAGAGCTGGGCTATCATCAACCGCATGACGAAGTCGAGGTCAAAGACACGCCTACTTCTAGCTCGTCAACTCCTGCAAGCGCGTGTGCTGCAATTGGTGTGGCTTCCTTTGCGGTATTTGCACTTCTACTGTGCCTAGCAATGGGTTACAAACTTAGGAAAGAACGCAGACGGCCTTCTTCGGCTTCAGTGATTTCATCGTATCGCGACGTTGCTTCACACCATGAAGACGGCTATTCATTCACGCAATCCGATTCCCGTAGATCATATTATCGATAAATGTATATACATGTTGTGTTAGCTTCTTTATTTCATTCAACGTACTTAGGCTTACTTCTCACAATTACATGGATATGGTCAATGCCAGATACAAGGAGGTGATTGGCTGAACTTGTAAACCATACCGCTTCCTTGTCAGCGCCGACATTCTCTTCAATATTTTTGATGCATTCATCTATGCTCTGTGCTGGTGCATCAGCATCAGTCGACCAACACACATAATGCTCCACATCATCTTCCCAAGCGTAGGGGTACTTGTTCTTCATCCATACAATCTTCCTTGTTGCATTCTTGCCTCTAACTGCAGTTATCTTTCCATCTACAGTCTCGACGGCATCCCATCCAAAGCTCGCAATGTGTAGGCGATCATATGCGTTGGTATACTTCTTCTTATTCGCCTCGTAGTCAACCACCCTTGAAGCTTCTACCTCGGGTAGCCTCCAAAAGATACTTCCATTTCCAATGAACCTTCCTTGTTCGTCCTTCTTGGCGTGCTTGAGGCAATGGATAAGCATTTCGAAAGTGATCTTTTCCGTATGTGTAGCCTTACGACAGGACCTGCCTTGTCTATTGTAGGTCTTGGTAAGAACTCTTTTCTCTTTTGCATGTAGGCATTCAATAACTTTGTCAATGCTACCATATGAAAAGATTATATCATTAGGTATGTACAGGCGGTGTGCGTTTGAGATGGTAGGCACAATGACAGCTTTTTCTGTTGTGGGAGTGGATTCAGAACAAACGCTGTCGGAGTCGGATGCATTGCATTTGATGACACTGGGGATCCTGTCCCAGTTGACTGCGTTTGTAGTGGATTTAGATTGAGAGCATCCCATGTTTAGTTTGTGTTGCACAAGTATAGCTGCTTGTTTTTATGGCACTTCTTCTGTTGTGATTCTTCGGGGCAAGAGTGTGAGTCTTGCTCGATGAAGATGAGAATTGCTTGAGCAAGATGGAGCTGATCGATGCAAGAGCTTCATCCCACGTACAATACAGTGGCCCACGAACGTAACAGATTCAGATGGACCGCCAACAGAAGCAAGAAACGGCAACAGAAAACCTGCACAATGATACAGCAGCCCATAATCCAACTACATACTTACCAGCCCATCCACTCCAAAGACGATATATAATGACTGCATGATCTTGTGCGTGGCTTCGTTCATCTGTGTTTAAATAATGATATCTACTGCCGCAGCCCCTACCCACTGATAAATCATCTCGGGAATTAGAAGAGTGTCGCCCTTTCACCAATACAATGCAGCGGCCCCCACCAAATCCAGCACCACGCTCAGGCGGTGCTCGCAACGTGGTAGCAGGCGCATCTGCCGACGAGCTCTCAGTTCTTGTCCTAACAATTCAAGATGCATATGCAGAATTATCAAGGGATAAGGCTATCGCCGACAATGCGTTATCTACAATTAATCAGCAATATAGAGAGGCAATGGATGAAATAAGTTCACTCAGTGGCAGCATACAACATCTGGAGAATGAAAACGAAGAGGTCAGATCCATGATGGAAACTCAAAGCGTGCAATTTGAACAAAGCGTTAGTGAAATTGCATCTATTGAAAAATTAAAGTCTGATCAAGAGTCTGCATTGGCACAATTATCGGCGGAACTTTCAAGGTACAAACAAGAAGTGACCGAAGTTAATGAAGAAAAAATGCCATGGAAGAAGAAATGAGGAATATGAGTGATGAATTAAAATTGGCACGGAGAGAGGCCGAACGGGCGAGGTTGGAGGCAACCATGTCCACACAGGGCTTGGCAAAACAGTCCAGCGAGATACAGTCGAAACTTGAGTCGGAATTGGACGATCTGCGACAAAGGTTTGATATGGAACGTGGTGTCGTTGACCAACAAAAATCCCAAATTGATGATCTCGAATACAAGTTAGAGACACAGAAGGAAGACACTGAGGCTGCTGCGGGATCGTACGAAGCGGCAATATCAGAACTTCAAAATATGATCAAAAAGTTACGATCAGAATCATCTAATGGTATGGAAGATCTCAAGGCCGAGAATACTGAGTTGCGTGAGATAAATCAAGAATTCCTAAGATGAGCGAGAGACTATTGTGGACAGGGCCAATCGGGCTGAGATTGATGCGCGACACTACAGTAAGGAGCTCAATGAACTTAAAATGGATGTGGATGCAATAAGGGATGAGTATGAAAACAAATATCTGATCTGGAGTCAGAAATGGAAGCAGTGCGCAGTGAATATGAGGGACAATTGGATGGTATGACCAAAGAAGGTGGTGAGCACCGTGACCGTGTTGCCGATCTTGAAAGGCAGCTAGGAGAGGCGAACAAGAATATTGAGATATTGGAGGCAGAAGAGGGCCGACCTGCAAGATGAGGTTGAAATGATGAAGAAGAACATGGCCGCGGTGCGAGATGATTTCTCTTCAAGGATGAACACTTCGAGGGATCAGACTGATGCAATGAAAGAAGGGTATGAAGATGAACTTGAAAAGTTGCAAAATGACTTGGATGCCAAACATAAAGAAGCGAGAGAGGCCATGTACCAATGTGATCTGAACAAGGATAAAGTCAGTAAGCTTGAGGAGGAGTTAAAAGAGAAGGAATCAATATTGCAAGCAAATGACAAGGAGCAAAAGATCACGAGAGACATGTATGAAGACCGCTTACAACGAGTTAGGAATGAATTGAAAACTTCAGATGAAGATCACAAAAAGGAAATAGGGGGATTGCTTCAAGAGAACGATGAAATGAAAAAGTCTGTCGAAGAGCTAGAATCGAACAAACGCACGTCTGATTATCGTATTCGCAGACTGGAAGAAGATCTTGAAGCAGAAAAGGATCTGGGGGGAGAAGCCAGGAAAGAAATGGAAGAATCCAAGGAAGACTACGAGAAGGTGGTGCAAAATTTGATGACAAAGATAAAGGAGACTGAGGAGGAGGCCGATGCTCGAGTTGATGAAATACTGAATGAGAGAGATGACGCTCGAGTTGAATGCCACAAAGTAAGTATGGAAAAACGCCAGTTAGAGGGTAGAGTTGAGCTACTCACTACAGATAAAGAAAAGGCGGAAGACAAAGTTGAAAAGCTTCAAGAAGAGGTCGAGTCTACCATTAGGTCCTATGAATCCAAGCTCGATGGAATCACTCTCAAGTATTTGGATAAGATTGACGAGCTGAAAAATGAGAAGGATGATATCGAAGATCAGTGTCAAGCGCTTCAACACGAGGAAAGTCGATTGACTGCAGAATTGAAGGCTTGTCAGAATGAATTATCTGGAAATAAATTCGCCTACGAGAGACGCATCGAAAACCTTCAAAAACAATTGGAAGCAACTACCAACGACCTGGATAGGAAGATTGATGAGCTAGAGTCTGAATTGAATGACATTAATAATGATCCACGACGACCTACTGACAGGAGAAAAGAATCCATTGCTTCGCGGGTGAAGTTCATAATTTGGAAGGTGATAATGAGGAGGGCTAATGATACTTTTAGGAAAGCTTGGGATCTGAGCAAACTTGACAGTGGAAAGGGCTAGGAATCAGGAAACAGAAGATAAGATTGACGAAATCAACAAGAGATTTAACACTGGACTTCATAGACAGAATGACTGCGTGAAAAGGCGGATATGGTCAGATGCTTTGAACAGTTAGCGAACGGGGGGACCTAGCAGACACAGATCTACCTCGGACGGGCAATCTGATCCAAACTAGAGCAAGAGGCGTGAAAGGAGCATACACGTGGACTTGGCAGCCACAACAAGAATTGTGCATCTGAAGGGTCACAACACGGAGGAAATGAGTAGAGACAATTGTTCGACCTCGGCCGACGCCAAAAGGGCAGGCCATTGTGGAAAAAAGTGATTCGTGGCCCCTAGAAGAGAGGGAGGGTACACTCCCCGCGATGCGGATTGGCTGCCATTGATGACGCGAAAGCGGCGAGCGCGGAAATGTGAGGACTTCTGTACGGAGGAAAAGAACGGCCGGCTGGATGCCTCGCATCCAAGACTCCATCGATGAAAGAGCCAGTCCCGTCGACACATATTGATACTGTCAATGGATCAAAATTGCACGCAGGAAAGCCAAACCACGATCGCTGCCCAACAAGAAAGATCTTGAATCAATAGCACTTTTCCGGATTCGTTCGATGAGGAGAACGAAGAGACTCAAGCCATAACATCATACGGATGAACCTTACCCAGATGGAAAAGTAAAGAAGAGCTGAGGGAAAAGATTTCCAACCTCCAAGGACGATGTTTCCTCAAGCTAATTCGGGTTCGGCCATCGGGTGGTTGCTCAGGATGCGCTGAAAAAGTTGATGAAGGAAAAGGACGAAGCGACAAGCAGATTTGATAACTTGGAAGAGGATCTTGAACATGCCCAAGCACTATTTCAGCCATGACTCAGGAATTTACCACAGCCCGGAACAATATGAGACTAAATCGACCGCCTTATGGATGGCTTGACTGCTGCACAAGAGGTCCATGCGTCAAGAAGTACGGTTGGTAGTGGTGGAAGCGTGGCTCTAACTCGCTCCGAACACACTACAGCAAAGAGTAAATATTCTTCTTGCGAAACAAGTCCGAGAAAACAATAGATGAGAACACGCCATACAAAAAGATAACAGCTCCGGAAGTTCAAAGTAGCTACACGCAGAGGGTTTATCAGTTGACGTTGAAAACATGACTATTTGCTTCAGAGTTGACAGATAATGAATCTTTGAGATATTCGTCGAGAAGAACAAAAGTACTGGAGATTCTAGAAGCGTAGGAGAGCTGAGCTGAGATCGTTGATTGAAAGTGATACGGACTCAAAATCAGTTTCCTCCCTCCCTAAAAGCGGTGACTCGGAATTGTCCAACATTGATCGCGCAAGAAGTCTGTGCTTAAAGGGGCATCGCGGCAGTAGAGTAGATCGAGGCCGAGGATGCAGAGCAGTAATGCTTCTGTAGAGTCATCTCATAGTAGCCGAGGTATGCCACAGATAGAGAGTATTTTAATGATGATGCCTCCAGAGGTGGAGAGTCAATATACAATGACGCTGCAAGAAGAAGTTCTTCCAAGGGATTTGGTGGACAATTCGATGGAGATCTGAATAGTCGTGGCGAAAGGCATGGATTTGGTACCTTTGTGGCAGACAATGGGAACGAGTATGAGGGTGAATGGAAGAATGATAAGCGAGAGGGGCACGGAAAAGCAAGTATAACACCGGGGATGTCTACATAGGCGACTGGAGAAAATGCAAACGACATGGTCATGGAACAATGTACATTGAGAATGGTGACATCTATGAAGGAGGATGGTCCAATGGACTTTAGGATGGGGTGGGCAAATACATATGGAAGAGATGTGAAGTAGATGTCAGTCGCTATAGCTCTGATTATCGAGTAGGTGAAGGAGCTCGCTGGAGCGACGATGGACAGAGGGCATTCCGACTAATTCGTGGGGAGGTGCAAGAGGAAATTTCGTTACGGGAAGCGGAGCGCATTGCAGATAGTCTTGGTCTTCCTGTACCAACGTGATTACATAATATTTCATTTATATGTTGATCTTCAGTTACTATAGGACCTGAATATCGCATCTGCAACGTGCCTACCACATCTGTGTTGATTAGGTCATAACAAGTAAGCTCCTACCTCTCGAGTACCTCTCGAGTACTGTTGATAAAGGAGCATTCTTGGGTTTCGATCGGGTATTGGGACCCATCGTGTATCCAGATAACGGGTCAGATGATCAAAATATCTCTCAAATACCCAAATCTCCTAGAGGAAAATTGATACATTGCTCTCTCGACGATCATCGATCATCCGCATCATGTTCTTCCATGTCATTCATCTGTTTCACATGTGAACAAAAGTAATAACAGAGAATAGTACCCACGCCGACCGTCCAAAACAATCGCATTGTGAAGCAATATAGTCTAGATAGATATTCATTATATTTTACTAACGTCTGATTGATAAAATGTCCTCAAAGGAGGGTGATAACGAAGCGGCGGTTAAATCGCAATCGCGAGCAGCCTCGGCAAAAGACGATGATAATGGATCTGCTTCATCTAAGACCTCCAATACTTCTGATTCGGAGGACGACTCTACATCTGCTAGTGATAATCGTTCTTTCACTTAGAGACCCCACCTATCTTCATGTTATGCAGCAATATTTCAAGAAACTCGGTTCAAGATCGAATCCAAATAATCCAGGATTTCACAGAGGCAATAGCAGCGAAGGAAGTGTTTGATATGTTCAAGAACAAAACGGAAAATTTTTAAAGCTGAAAAATCCTTATAGTATGGAGGGCGGATTGATTGAAGTAGACGACGATGATGCGATGGATAGTGAGTATGATACTTTGAACTTTGATCATATATCATGTGTACTTATGATTTTCAGGTGTATGTTTAGTGTTTAGAACCTGTCTCGCTCACCATTTTGTCCATTCATTCTTTAATTGAAATTTATTTCACGCAGAAATACAGCATGATATGAACCGTAGGATGGAATCAGCAAAACGGTGGATGGAATCAAAGAAGTCGAAGACCCCGGTCAAGAAGGAGAAGTCGCCACCGAAGAAAAGTCTCCATCTACAATCCCCAAGCCAGCAGCTTCGGCACGAAAGCAGACAAACTCGCCAATCATACTCTCCCTTACAGACCCCACCTACAAGGAAGTTATGCACAAATACTTCAAGAAGATGGGGCTAAAATCGAAAGTTATTGACGAATCGAAACCCACTGACGCTGAAGAAGCGAAGGAAGTGATCAAAGAGTTTAAGAGGATGTCGGGGAAGTTTATGAAGCTGGAGAATTGGCGTGATCGTAGTAGTGACTACGTTGAAGTTGGTGATGATGAGGCAGTGAAAAGGATCAAGATTGATTTAACACGAAGAAATGATTCGTCAAAACAATGGTTGAGCCCGAAGCCTAAGAGTTCAGCTACCAAGTCGAAAAAGTCGCCTTCGAAAAATTCACCTCCGAAGCGAGATACAGTCAAAAAAGATAATTCAGATGATGGCTCCGACTCTGACTCTGACACTTCCATACCTGCGCCTCGAACACTAAGGAAGAAAGAAATTCCGAACTACGCAAATAGTGGGGCTGAAATTGTAAGTAAAACAGCTGCACAGGTGGAAGCAGAGCGAACCGCAAAACAGAGTTTATCGTCAAAAGATAAAGCATCGGCAAGAGATAAATCATCGGCAAAAGATAAATCTCCGATGAAAGATAAAAAATCACCCCACCACGGACGTGTCGAAGCCGAAACTAGGAGTTTATGTATTTGACAGCAGTAAGAGGGGTTTCTACGATTTGTCCGGACGCGTAACAAAGCTTAGTGAGAACGATGTCGTCATTTCTCTCAGAGATGCCAAGTACAGAGAGGTGCTGGTGTCGTATTTTTCATCGGCTGGGCACCGAACAAGATAGGGATAAAAATCAGGAGGCAGCGGACGAAGCGTTTGAGGCGTTCAAAAAAGAGGGGGGCAGATTCTTCAAGCCAAACGGACGTGGAAAAGATGCAGACTGTGATCAAGTAGAAGACCACGATGCAATGAAAAACATCCATCTTGACATTAAGAGACGAACGGACAGCACATGGTGGTTGGATGAGAAAGAAGATGCGTCGCCACCGAAGAAGAAGTCCAGCAGCGCCGCGACGAAAGCGAAGAAAAAGGGAAAGAAGTGGGTTATCGTATCTCTTTCGGATCCCGATTATAGAGCAATTTTGGAGGTTGAGTTCAAAAAGCTTGGAGAGAAGACGGGGCCTGATAGGAGAGAGGTTGTAGCAGCGGAGGAGGTGTTTAACAGATTCAAGAAGGAAGGTGCTGCATTCTGTAAACTTGAAAACTTTCGGAATGTCGATAGTGACCCTATAGAAATGGATGACGACGAGGCGTTTAAGAAGATACGAACTGATATGCAGCGTCGTATGGAGTCAGCAAAACGTTGGCTGGATGGTGGCGTAAACTCCAAATCGTATGCCGAAGCCAATAAAGTCAGCCCACAAAAGGCACAGCCGGTTCACAAATCCTCAAAGAAGAGCCGTCCCGAAAACTCCAAAAAGAGAGAGTTGCCAGTACAAATGCATCGGTCATCGCCTTCAAAAAAGAAAATGAAGCATAACGCTAGTCATTCTAGATCGGAGGCTTCGCGGCATTCGGAAGGTGCACGAAAGCCCCAAAGAGTGGCAACAGAATCATCAAGGAGGGGCAGTAAAAGGTTGGCGTCATTAATGGATGCAAATACGGCTAACACATCCCGTTCTCGGAGTGCTCCACGTGATCGATCACAGCAAATTTCGCAGAGTTTTCCCAATGTTGCCATTTGCTTTGGCGATCATGTCATCGACGCTGAATCTGCATCTCAGAATCAAATCCTTGAATCTTTACCTGGTCGCTTTGATCCGAAGGTTCGACCAACCGTGCCGGCGTATAATAAGCAGATTTATATCCCAGGGAACGAAGTGTACGCTCGGTGGCTAAATGAAAACGATTCATCAAGTTACGGGACTTGGTATCCTGGTCAAGTGTACTCGTCCAAGTTGGCCCCGACCAACGTGCCAGGGGATGATATGCCAAAATTACTGTATCATGTAAAGTTTCATGATGGGGCAGAGGGCATGGATCTTCATACAAAAGACATTATGATGCGGGAACAATATGAGGCATGGCTGCGCGATTTGGAGGTGTACTACGCCTTGCCTGAATTGGGTAATGCCTTTACAACCCGTATTCCCAGAGGTGCTCGTGTCTATGCTCAGTGGAATGATCCTACAGATCCCGAGGCACATGGTTCTTGGCTGCAGGGAACAGTTCGTGATACTGCTACTGACTCAAGAAGGTATCATGTCAGATTCGATAATGGGGATGAAGATGATGACATGAGCGCAAATCATGTCTTATTGGACGGAGTGTACGTGCAACTACTTGCAGAGAAGATGAAAAATGGTAGTGGCCTGATTGTTAATAGAGAGTTGGGTGTCGTCAGCAGAGGCAATTGCACCAGTGGTTACTTACATCAGCGTCTCGCTGACAGCAGCAGCAGAGCAACTGCACCGAGTACTACCCAACGTGTGCAGAAACCTGCTACACTCAAGTTCACTTGCGAAATTGCCACTGAGGATTTGGATCTGTCATCAAATGATGGTCTGTTGGAAGAATTGCGTTGTGACGAGGTCCTTGCTACTGTCAAGCCTATTGCAAGATCGAAGACGCAAGGAATTCATTACGGTATTTATATCAAAGCCAGGCCTTGGAACAAAACTCCTCAGCTAGAAATCAACAAAACTCCTCAGCTAGAAATCAGCGTTCCAATGGAGGTTGATGAGCCACCAGAAAGCAAGGTAGAGAGTAAGGACGTTTCCGTGGAAGATCTGCGTTGTGAAGAGACCTTGGTGTAAGCAAATGCACACTATGACAAGGTGGTAAATAGGATTAATTGTTCCCGTCGCACAGTAATCCTTAAGTTTAGATTGTTACTTATGACCCTCGAAAACACCGCACCCAACAATCATTACAGGATCTTTCGGATTATTTTGCGGAGCCTTGACATCCACCTTGCTAATCTTCTTAACCACATCCATACCACCTGTGCCCTCTTCCTCTAGAACAATTCCAAAGGCAGCATATCTCTCATCAGCCCAACCAGCGTCATCCTTCGTCTGTATGAAAAATCGTGAGTCAATTGATCCATCTTTATTTCGAACAGCGGAAACAAGACCCGCTTTTGTGTGCTTAATGTTGAAATTATCTGGTTGAAGGACAGCACTTGAACTCGATTTACCACTGCTGCTACCTATGGCACCGCCCTGGATTGTCATGTCGGAAATAACCCGATAGAATGTAGTTCCTGCATAAGATACATCCCCATTGCTGCACAAGGACAAGAAATTTTCAGTCGTCTTTGGCATGACATCCCCGAACAAACCAATCACCATACGCTTAGTTTTGTAGTTTCCGAATTTAATGTCCAAGTACACTTTGTTCGTTATTTTGGGGGGATCCACACTTGGATCAATAATTGTGCCCTCATCATCTGCAAGTGCAGACTGGCTGTTGGATAGCAAAGCCGCAGATGCAGATGCCACAGTACTAATGGATGCAATTGATTTTGCTGCAAAGGATCTCCGATCGAGTTGAATATTATTCTCTGAAGCAAATAATTTCGTTGATGGAGAGACATTGTGCCTAATGATGTTGTTGTTCCTTTGCTTCAGTGGAGAAAAAGCAGCAACTCCAGTGATACGAAGCACCACAGGGAATAGTAGCAGCAGCGAAGACCTCATGATTTAATTCGTAATTGCAAAAGCGAGCTCAATAAGATAATGTCAGCAAGCGAGCTGAGTAGATAAGAAGTGAGTAGGAGCATGCAAGCCAAAAAGAAAAGATTGAACCCCACATATTATTATTGTTGTACCCCTTCTTACCCTCCACGTAGATACGAGGCGAGGGAGTATTATCCCTAGTCGGAATCGGCATGTAACTTTATTTAGGGTTAATTTCGACACGCGTCCTAAACATTCGATCAACTTGGCTTGCTCCATGTAGCTCATTGTTCCATCAATGCAATTCAACCAAGAAGCATGTCGGCAGGGTTAGTTTGTGGAGGTTTCATAAAATCAAAAACAGATACAAACACTCGCAACAATTGTACACAAACATGCAACTCATTACTCTTAGCTTCTTACTCATCGCAGTAGCGCAGGCTGCTGCTGCATCAACCTACTCAGCAAGCATCTTCTCGGCTGCCGTCGCAACATCCTCCGTTGCTCTTGTCAGCGCCAAGAATTACAATGAGGTTGAAACTGGGATTTGCACCGTGCTATGAGTTCAGCAGTAATAATTGCCCATGTCCACTCTGCGAGTATAATAATAGGCTGACACTGACACCGAGACCGAGACATGCTTAGGAAGTTATGACAACGATTCGGGACGTGTTGCTTGTGCGGACTTAGCCGAGTACGAATGCAAAGAGACCTCTGCATGCAAATTTGTCCCGATTAGCAGTAACCAGAAAGCAATCAATGCAGTGTTGGTTGCATTTGCAACGATCTCGTTGGTTGTGCTACTTGTCATTCTGATCGTAGTCTGTCGTCGACTTCCAAAGAAGGAAACTGCACTAACCCAGCCACTCTTGGACGAGGAGAATTCATAAATGATGATGTTCTAATGTTGGAAGATGTCTTTTCATTGCAATCTTTTGTACACGGTGCTCACCCACCAGTTTTGTAGGTATGCTGCGGAAAAGAAGACATAAGATGTTTTTGCTTGTGACTAGTTTTTAGTTTGAGTAATTTACTAAGTCAATATTAGAAACAAGCATCTCTCTCTAATCAGAGTTCCACTTTTAGGAAGACTTGGTCACGTCTGCATCCTGCTCTTCTGCAGCTTGTTTTTCAGCAAGTGTCTTCTTGTTCTTGGTAGCATCAACTTTCAACAATCACAATTCCTATCCAACCAATACGGCAAGTACCATAGTCAGTATGGTAGAGCTTATGCTTACTTACTTACTTACTATACACATGCACTGCGCCGATCACCAATTTTCCTGTGAGAGGCGAAAGGTAGGGGAGTATGTATTGACATAAATCCTCTCACTCTTGGTTCGCAAGTCACAACGCGACTCTCCTAGTAAGTGTATTGGTCAGAACCGCACTCACTCTCTCAGTCACAACGCGATTCATCCTTGTCTTTGTCTTTGTCTTGTCTTGTCTATATCTATTGTGTCTCCTGGGATCACATTTGTCTCTACAAAACACCCTTTCCTTCTTGTTGCAAGAAAAGTGTTCAATTACTTCCGCTACTACATGATGATGTATTATGTATTGTACACGTCGCTGCCGCCTCCTTTGTCGTCTCTGCTCATGAAATAGTAGTATTGAAACTGCTCCTTACTATATTGTGCCAGAGAGCAGCTCGTCCAATGTTTTGCTCTGGATAAATAATGACAGAAAGAGCAAGTGGACACCGCATACCACTCACAGAGTGGATCCGATCATTCCGAACTTTTCATTATTCGATAGCATCATCCTCCCTAATACCGGCACTGCGGCTCACTCGGTCCCTTGCTGATGAGATTTGCAAAGTAAAAGAAGAGACCGGCCGATCGCCTACGCCGTCACGCTTCGATTGGATAGATAGTATTGTAGTTTACTCGCAGTCAAAAAGATCGAACGAAATTAGTTTTGATATTGAAAATGCATTTGATACTATTCTCACAGATGAAGATGATGATGACATTCGCGTAGAAATATTACCGATCTTATTTGATAACACAGAAAATGATGAGCGACCAATGGATGGGATATTGTATTCTCTTGGGATAGTTTTCTATGAAATATTTTCGGGGGGGGACGGGCCTGCTGAGCTTGAGCAAACACAAATAGTTGAGACAACTAATGGGTGTGAGACTGGGACCGAAGAATTGTTTGATGAAGGCTTCAACCCATTTCTTCAAGGCGAGACCATTCATCATGATGGTGAACTCAGCATGTATCAAAATATGTTGAGCGATTACAACTTGTCAGGATGATGATAGTAGATCATCATATGACATGGCTTTCCAAGGCGATGGCGATGGTCCCAGGAAGAGACGAACTCAAAATGAAAACTACGACATGTGTTCAGTTTCGGTGGAGCCATTGAAAGAAAAAGGAGTCCCGAGGTCTGTATGTGATTTGATTGCCAACATGTTGGATTGCGCAAATGGCACTCTCCGTAAAGATGAGACGTACCAAGACATGTCTGAAGTGAGAGATGACCTGCAGCTTCTTCTTGATAAACCCTCTATTTACCTCCACGATCAAGACATCGAAAGGTTATCAACGATCGGATTGCAGATTGGGGACACCTTGTTTGGTAGAAATGCCGAGCTATCCACTATCAAGGAGGCTTACCGACGATCAGTGTCAGGTGACAGCGAATTGGTGACAATTTATGGGCATTCTGGAACGGGCAAATCGCTTTTGGCACTCGAATTCGGGAAGTACTTGTTATCAGACGGCGGAATCCTTTTAACAGGAAAATTTGACCAACGCCAGCAGGGCAAACCATTCAGTGCATTGGCGTCAGCTTTCAACCAGTATTGTGGTATTTTGTTGCAGAATTGCGAACTTGCTCCATCGAAGCACAAACTGGCTCATCAGATAAATCATGTATTGGGAAGAGAGGCACATCATTTGGCCAAGCTCATACCCAACTTGGCAAGCATACTAGGGCTGGAATCGAATTGCATTATTCACGATGAAGGATGCACCAACGCTCAGAACCGACTTCAATACCTGCTGTGTCGGTTTGTGGAAGTAATATCAAGCACATTTGCTGCCACCGTGACTTTATGTCTCGATGACTTGCAGTGGGCAGATTCAGCATCCATTGCAGCTGTAAACCAACTCTTGCTTACCGGTGGCCTCGCTTCTCCAAATGCAAAGTTTTTCTTTTTAGGGTGCTATCGCGAAGGAGAGACTGACAACCGGGATTCACTGTGGAAGACGTTATGCAATAATGACCTCGTCAGCGCTAGGTCTACCGATGTGAAACTTGATTGCATGGATGAGGAGGCCTTGACCACGATGGTATCGGAGACTCTGTGTCTATTACCACGTCTCACTCGATCTCTGTCGAGTATAATATACCACAAGACAAAGGGGGATCCCCTCTTCGTGTCGCGGCTGATGATTTCGCTGAGCAAGGAAGGTCTGTTGCGTCCAAGCTTGAGCTGGCGACGGTGGGAGTGGGACAAAGAGAAGATCCAATGCCAGAAGCTGCCTGACGATGTAGCCATGTTTTTCACTAACTCGATCGAAGCATTATCTGAAGATGTTAAAGCATCTCTTTGCGTTTTTGTCGTGTTTTGGGTCATCGACAAAGACTGCTTTCATGAAAACACTTGAAAGGCTTCTACATAAGAATTTACTCAACAACCTTGATATAGCCGTTGAAGAAGGATTATTAGACAAGAAAGATGGTCGGTACCACTTCAGCCATGATCGTATCCAAGAAGCTGCATACAACATGATGAATTTTCTGGACCAAGGCCGCTTTCACTTCAGCTATGGTATGGCTCTGGCATCTTTGGTGGCTGGAGAGGGAGACGACAGTGTTTTGTTAACAGCTGCGAATCAACTCAATTTAGCAGGTCCTGAAGCCGTTCAAGAAAAAAGCCAGAACGTCATCGTTGCTAATCTCAATTTACAGGCCGGGAAGAAGGCAATGGAGATGTCAGATTTTGTGTTAGCATACTCGTATTTTGATAACGGGATATCTTTCTTGCGGAAGAAACATTGGGAGAAGCACTATAAATTGAGTTTAGAGTTGTTTGACTCGGCAGCGAAGTGTGCTCTCACGAATGGGGACATTGTCAGCTTGGAACTCGTTTCTGAACAGGTGATTGCGTATGGGAGATCGTATGAGGATAAGCTCAACGTTTTATACTTGTTCACGTGTGCATTAGGCTGTTCGTCACGGCTGCCAGATTCAATTGAAAAGAGTATTGAAATTTTGAGAAAGCTTGGTATCGATTTGCAAGAATGGAGAAATACAGAGGCATGTGTACAAGAAACAATCACGTTATTGTCTACCCGTACCGATGAAGAAATATTGAATACAAGGCAAATGACGGAACCAAAGATGATAATTGCACTGAAGTTCTTAGGCAAGCTTGAAGTCGGTATGACTCAGACAAAGCCACGCTCAGTCCCATTTGTGACGCAAAAGATAATCGAGCTTTCTCTGGCGAAGGGCATGAGTCCAATGTCTCCTATTGGATTTGTCTACTTTGGCGCATTCATTTCCAAGCGAGGAGATATCATTAGTGGCTACCGCTACGTGAAACTGGCTCTGTCCTTACTCGACAAGGTTGGAGCGGAAAGTGCTAGCGAGGTCATTTGCATTGCTACGCAGGTCAAAATATTCGTCGAACCCATACAAGCAGCCCTTGAATACCATGATGATGGCTACGCAGCGTCAATGGTAGCCGGAGATGTCTTCATTGCTTTGTTAAACACATTACTGAAGAACTCGTGTATGTATGTAGCTGGAGTGAAGTTACAAACAATGCTAGAAAAAACACGATAAGTTTGAAAGGCTAGCGAAGGAGAACAACCATTCAATCTTCCTTGTGCACATAAAGCAACTCCAGCGTGACATATTAAGGTTGATAGGTTCGGACGAAGACGAAGAAGTGACGATTCCCGAGCATGAAAAATTGATCGCATCGAACAATAGTGTCTTGAAAACCTTTTGCTTTCGGAAAGCATACATCAGCTTCATGTTTCGATCTTACGATGATGCCAAAGAGTACGTTTCGAAGTTCTTTGATTGCCGTGAAAATGCATGGGCACACTTGATGGTGACCCATATAAATAATGCACTCTACACTGGTCTCATTTCTTTTGGGGTAGCACGAAAGTCGAGAGATGCACAATGTTGGTTTGCAAGGGGCAACGAATCCAAGTTAACGTTTAAGAGATGGGCTGACTCGTGTCAGTGGACATTTGAGAACAAATGGTACCTATTAGAAGCAGAGGAGTCATTCTGTCACAATGACTATGACTATGAAGTAGCAAAGTTATTCTACAAGCAGGCTATTTCATCTGCAAAACTTCACAAGGTAAGATGATGACGTGAATATGACGCACTTGCATCATCTTGCGGTGTTTTACTCATCAAATACTGTGACTTGTTCTTTCAGTTTGTACACGAAGAGGCTCTGGCGTATGAGCTGGCAGCATACTTCTATTTTGAGTTGGGAGAGACGGAACAGTCAATGGAATACTTCTTGGCTGCGCACGAGAGGTATCATGAGTGGGGAGCGTTTGGGAAATGTAATAGTCTATTTGAGTTTGTCAAAAGCAGCTTCAGTCCAGCATCTATTGAAAGCGACGTTTGCTCCGTAATCTATCGCTTCCGATGGAATTGTCAACGCAAATAACAATACAAACCTGATGGATGAAAAACCCTGCATGGATGAATTTTATCAGCTCGGTCCGATCTACCCAGAAAACACAAGTAGATACGAGATGACGAGATCATAACTCCTATTCATATGGCAAGAAGTAGTAACCTACAACTTTCGACTTGTGGATGTAGAGGTTAAGTAGGTACCAATGTATTGTACCTTTACATAGAGTACCAACTTGCTGGCTTTACGTACGTACGCTACACCTCCCTTTTTCCTCGCCTCTCGCTCGCCTCATTTTCAGCGAGAAGATGAAGATGAAAAATAATAGATGAGAATAAGTAGTTGGCAAGTGAAAGTAGAAGGATCGATGGAAACCGACGCCTTTGTACTCATGTAGATTATTATAGTATGGAGTTGTGAGACGACGGATATCAATAATAGTAATAGTACCACAACCTAGAATAATCGTTACAAGTTTCATCGGCGAAAACGTGCCACAATCAAAATGTCATCACAAGAATCTGCATCCGCCGAGCAGCTACAGCGCAAGAAACGGCGACGTCGCAACAATAGTAACAGAGGCCCTCCCAGTCGATTGGATTGGATGGGAGGTGGCTTTGGTGTTGGAGGACAAGGAGGTGACAATAATATTGTAACTCAAAGTACAGCACCCGAAAATGACAGTGATGAAAAATTGATGACTCCTCGTGCGGACGAAGCGATTGATCTCACCGGTAAAGATAGCGATGACGACGACAGAGATACGAAAAAGAATGGTAAACAGAATGATACCAAATGGAAATGTCAACGGTGCACACTGCTGAATCCGCAGAGCACTACGGTATGTGGTGCTTGTGATGCACGACGAGAATCTACACGCAACAACACTAAAAAGGAAAACAATCGCAATGATGGCGATGGGTCGGATGATTCAGAATTTCCAACCATCACAATGAAGAGTAAAAAGAATGGCATTAGCAGTAGCACTTCTGCTATACGCAACAATAAAGCTACATCACTCAACTCACAGAAAAATCAACCACGAAAACGAACTACTTCATCGTCACGCAGTTCCAAGAAAACAGTATTTGCAGCTACAGCACAAAAGAAGCAACCACAAAATCACAACAGCAAGGAAATGTGGACTGACAAACATGCACCCAAATGCACCAAAGACCTCTGCGTCGCTCCCAAAAAGATTGACTGAGGTGAAACAATGGCTCGCGTCACATACAAACTGCCGCCAAACCAAACGTGAATCGGTTCAATCCAAAACAAACCCTCGAAGATCTTGACCCATGGGAAATGCCAGATGAGTGGGAAACAGATGTGTTATCACCCGATGCCAAAACTGATGATACTCGTGGGATCACCTGGGATTGGCAAATCGGCCATGGTGCACGCCCTTGCGGCTGAATTGAATTTGGAGATTTTGACTTGGAATGATGCTCATGCGGAATTTGTTGACTATCAATCTCAATCTATGGATGCATATCTTCCATATCAAAGTCAGATGAATTCGTTTGAGGAGTTTTTGTCATCGGGTGGAGTTGGCATGGACACACTTGAGTTGGATGTGGGTGATGACGGAGAAAAGAAAGGGGACCAAACGCATGGATCAATTATACTCATTGAAGAAACACCAAATCTATACAATGCCCAGGCGGCACAGTCCTTTCGAAATGTTATGGAGTGTCACATTCAAAGGACGATTGTGCCGACGATTTTCATTTATAGTGATGTATATGAAGGCAAGCACAAGCCAGAGGAATTGGAACGATTGATTCCATCTAATATTCTGTATTCGAATTTGGTTCAGATACTTACCATTCAGCCGGCCACAAAGGCCAAGATGAAGAAGTGTTTACAATTAATAGCCAAGACAGAAGGGATTGGGACATTGACATCTGATTTCTTTGAAGAAATGCATCTATCAAGTGGCGGAGATATGCGACACGCAGTATTGGCAATGCAATTTCGATTTTCGTCCAAGAATGCTCGGCAGCAGCAGAGTGGAAAAGAATCGACGAAGCGAGATACGAAACTATCCATGTTTCACGCTTTGGGAAAGTTGATACATGCCAAACGAAAGCCACTCTGTCAAGATACTATGGAAGAAACAAAAATGTGGGATGATGGTCGAGGACCATTGGAATTTGACCCTGAGGACATACTAAGTCGGTCAGGCATGGCCGTTGGATCGGCGGTTTCCTTCCTTTCCTATCATTGTCCAGACTACTTTACAGATGTCACCGAAATGAGCCGTGCATTTGACCGATTCTCAGAGGCCGACATGTTTGTAAGCAGATTTTATCAAGGAGGTGCTGGCCAATCGACTTTGGAGTATGCTTCCAGTATTGGAAGCAGAGCCATTGCAGACTCAAACCGAACTCCCGCACCACCTGCATTTCGACAACTCTCTGCTCCAAAAGTATTTGGCGTGATGAAGAAATCTAGTGAGAATGAAGTGAAGATGGACCAGTTACGCAAGCGTCTATCACTTGCTAGCGGAAAAATAGCGCTGGATAGCAATATTGGTTCGGCCCATCGTTTTGTGACGGAAAGCCTCCCACATATGAGATGTATTCTGCCGGAGGAAGTCAACTATGCTCTCGCAAACTTGCATTCCTATGCCAACGACAGTGGAAGCAAAAATGCAGCTGACGCAACGTCTCAAGAGGAAGCACTTGCAAAGGAGAATGAGGTTTTGATGGAAGATGACATTGTTGATGACGATGACTGGTAAAATTGATTAGAAGTGGATCAATGATGATATACTCAGTAATAATTCTATAGCTATACATTATTCATTGTAGAAACCATCATCATTATCATCATCACTTTTCTCTTCCATGAGGTAAATATCATCCAGTTCAAGTTCCTCATTCGCTGGCACGCCATCAGGTGGTACAATTGGAAACGTCCTTTCCGGAATGTTTTTTAGCTTTCGTAACTTCTGTTCATACCTGGCTCTTCGCTCACAGTTAATTATAAAGCCTTGGAGAGAGTCCACAACGAGATGCTCATAAATTCTATTTTTGCTGTCTTCGTATTTACGCTTGCTCTCATTGTGCTTCTCACCCAAAGACACTACAGAAGCATTGGGGTTACTATTGTAGTACTTGGTATCTTTCCAACCTCCGTTAGCATAGAGTGCAATGTGATTGTTGTATCCATTCTCAATGCCACGATGATTTCCAGACTGCCAAAGCTCTTTTGGAAACTTTTTGAACTCCTCCGTGAGCGGTTGGCATAGCGTTTCAGAGATTAAACTCTTGCCCGGTACGAGAGGAATTTGATGACTGATCCATTGTGGTGGTGGCGTGATGGACATGAGTGGAGGACCATTGTCATCTCCAGCAGACGAGTTGCCGGTTGGATAGAAGAGATCATTCTCTACTGCAAGCAAAGATAGTCCCATACCAAGAAGTGCTGATAGAGCTACATCCGTGAAGAATCCAGAACGAGGTGGTTTGGCACCACTGCTGGAAGCATGTTGCACATTGTTCACACTTGGTTGATGCTGATGAATAGGATCAAATTTATATCCACCGCTGCTCCTGGTGCTGCTGCGAGAAGCATACTTGCTCAACCCACCAAACGGCACATTCATCCTACGACGCCTCCATCTCAACAACACAAAGCTAGACACAGTCGAAGCAAATCCAAAATAAAACGACTTCTTCATCCCCTCGATTTCATATTCCGAAACTTCATCTAATATCTCTTCCTCGTATTCGTAATGCTCCGCTGGTTCGGTGGGGTCGATAAATCGTGTTGCGTTGGCCATGATGACGGCTTGAGCGTAATCGTCAAAGTGGTAGAATATTTCTTCATAGTCTTTTTCGGTGTAGTTCTGACGACTACCGCCACTACCCTTGTAGTATGGAGACGGTGGTGGTGGAGGCGGTGTTTGCATGTTGATAGACGGCGAAGTACGCTGCGTGTTTGTGGTGGTCGTTCGTAGTGGCAAAAATCAAAATGAAATGAAGATGGAAGATGGCGGAAATGAGATGTCCAGTCGACAGGGTCAAAACAGGTTTCCTCGCGGGGCACATGCTTCAGTTTCATTTCATCTTGATGGAATGGCCTGTTAATGTTAGTGATCAAGGTTGTAGATATGGACACTGCCAACGCTGATGGAGGTGACTTTGAGGGACAGGACAAACAAATTGCCAAGGGTGAGGGTGGCGAACCTCCTCGTCCGAATTGATCTACTCCGTGTCACACCGTCCTACCAGTACCTTTGGACATATCTACAGTACAATTCATATCTATCTATCTTGTTGAAGATATCTTTTTGTTTGTTTCATCATCACCGATGAAACGCTCTTTGTCTGAGGCTAGCAAGTACTACGCCTCACATGTTAAATATAACAGTCAATCAACCAATCTATACTACTAGTATTCTACTCAATTCAACTTCGTATATAGTTGGATGGGACACAGTAAATTTACTCCCCTATTACTTTAATCAACGCAATAATGACAAGAACACCAACCATCAAAACATGGGTTTATGCCTTCAAAATCCAACGCAATTTGGTAACAACCGCAAACTTCGAAAAGCTCACAGCCGAGCATGGATTTTCATACGTCCACATGGAAGGCCTACGCGTCGCCAACGGTAGCAAGAAAAAGGTTAAGTTCCTCGTCTTCGATAATCAGGTCATCGACCAGGAGGCTGAGATCTTCATCCTTCAAAACGAAAAGTTCATTCAATTTGCCGATCAGACCGGCCTCAACGAAATGATCACCGGGTATTCAAACGCCCCAGCCGCTTTACAAGTCCAGAAGGATCTTCTATCAGCGCCGATGTCTGACCCCACTATCCTTCCAGATGGTGTCTCCTTGCAAAGAGAGGCTGTTACAGCCGAGTCCATCGTAAGAGCCAATCATTGCTCCCAAACAAGTGTCCGTCAAGTCAAATTGGACCCAGTATACAATCTACTGAAGGATTCGAGCCCCTTTCCAACTTGCTCCTTCGAGTTGTCCGAAGACGACCTCGCCAATGTTTTTACAATGCTAAAGGATGATAACGCGGCCGACAGGCTTATTGAAAATGTGCCGACAACAAATGATTTTGTTTGCCTTGATGCCTATGCGGCTGCTGATCCAACTTACAACAGCATTCAGTGGCAGAATCCGGTGGATACAGTTCCTCCACCGTGGGACTACGGGACCTTTCCAAGTACAGGTATTGAAGTCTCTCAAGCAGAGCTTACACCACTCGGTGCTGCTCTTGAGCTTGATCCCGTCCCGGCTACGTGCAATGAGCAATCAGTGGACCCTCAATTTGATATCGAGTTCGACTGGACCACTGCGGAAGTTGTCTTCCAGTCCGACACCAATGGCAATACAATTCCTATGGCTACTGCTTACTGCCTTGTCAAGTCCGTCAATGGAGTCCGCTGCAATCGTTTCCTGAAGTGCCTTTTTGATACCGGTGGTTCGAAATCTATGGCACACCGGAGTGTGCTTCCAAAGCAGGCCCGCCTCAAGGCTTCGCCTGGATCTACCTTATGCAATACAATTGCTGGAAACTATCAACCTGTTGGGATCTTAACTACTGAAGACATGAAGTTCCCCGAGTTTGATGCAAACCTGTCAGTGAACTCCCATGACTTCTTGGTCTTTGAGCCAAAATGCAGTTTCGATCTTATCCTCGGGAATGATTTCCTCGTCAAGATTGGCCTGAAGATTCATCTTGACACCTTGGAATTGGAGTGGCTAGGAAAGAAAATACCGATGAACTCCCGTTTTAGCAAAGAAAGACTCAGTGCAGCTGTTGACAGCTGCTTGGTAGAGAGAGAGGATGACGACCTGCAGAATTATCTTGATTGTTTTGCAGTCGCTCTTGGAGATTCAACCTATGATAAAATGAATGTCGATCAAGCCGTCCGTGAGAATTGTGCACATCTAACCGAATCCCAACAGAAGGATCTACGATCTTTGCTGTTCAAGCATTTCAAGCTCTTCGACGGCACACTGCATACTTACAACGGCCCCAAGATGGATATCGAGCTTCAAGACGGTGCTAATCCAGTTCACCGCCGAGCTTACCCAACACCTCGCGTTCATCTCGAGACTTTCAAAACTGAGATACTTCGTCTTGTGGAGATTGGAGTGTTAGAGAAGGTCATTGGTCCTACAGCTTGGGCCCTGCCATCATTCGCCGTCAGTAAGAAGGATGGAAAGATTCGAATCGTTTCAGATCTTCGTGAGCTCAACAAAGTGATCAAGCCCCGCGACTACACTCTGCCAATCATTCAGGACCTCATCCGCCAGCGTTCTGGCTTCCAGTTCATGACCAAGATCGATTTAAGCATGATGTTTTATTCCTTTGAGCTTTCTGATCAAGCAAAAGAGCTGGCTACTATCTCGACTCCGTTTGGTTTATTCCGCTACACACGAGCCCCAATGGGTCTTCGTAATTCTCCTGCCTTCGCTCAAGCCGCTATTGAACAATGCCTAGATGGTATCCCTGACGTCTGTGCCTACATCGACGATATAGCTATTTGGAGTGATACTTGGGAGGAGCATGTCGCAACTCTGCAGAAAGTTCTATCTCGCCTTGAAGAGGCTGGATTTAGTATCAACCCCCTGAAGTGCGATTTTGGTATTGCAGAAGGTGACTTCCTCGGTCACTGCTCACAAGAGATGGTATCAAACCTTGGCAGAAGAAAGTCCAATCAGTGGTAGACCTCCAACGGCCTACTAACGCAAGTCAAGTCCGAACCTTCGTTGGTTTAATCAATTGGTACCGCGACTTCTGGCCCCGCCGAAGTCATCTACTCTCACCCTTCACTCAGCTAATCCGCGGCTTGAAGGAGAAGAAAGCCCCTGTCGAATGGAACGATCATCTGGAGAAGTGTTTTCAAGAAGTCAAACAAGTCATTGCCGCAGATGCACTCTGTGTATACCCCGATCACAACAAGCCTTTCGAAATCTATACGGACAGCAGTGACTACCAACTTGGAGCAGCTATCTTGCAAGACGGTCGGCCTGTTGCCTACTACTCCAAGCGATTGTCTGGTCCTCAAACTCGGTATTGTACCTCGGAGAAGGAAATGCTCGCCATCGTGGCTACTCTGCAAGAGTATCGCACGATGCTCTTCGGTGCCAAGATCAAGATTTTTACTGATCATCGGAATCTCACCTTCACCAATCTCAACAACCAACGCGTCCTGAGATGGCGCTGCACTCCGATGGACAAGAGCGTATACGAGCCGTTCATGCACTGCCCGTTTTCCACAAGTTGTGTCTGTTATAAGATATTGATGATTATATTCAATTACAAGTTGCTCTAGAGTTGTATTAGTAACATTTGTTTCAATTACACATTTTTAAGGTACTCCTCAATACCAGTTATCTCTAATTACGCGGTCAGAAGTGGATCGAATTTGGGACACTTCTCTTGGAATGCCATGAGTACGCCAGAGGGTTTCTAGAACTTGATAACGCTCCTCTGAAAAGTACAATGGACGACCACGTCTGAGACCAACGTCCTCTTCGCCGTGCTCGTCCACATACAGACTAGGAGAGTATGCAGATTTGTTGTTGTGCATCAAAAGAACAGTGCATTTTTGGATGAGGAAAAATATGCCGATGCCCGAGCCAGTCTTTCGAGCATACACGGTGCATGCTCCATTGGTTTCACGATCACGTTTTGATTTGCTTCCCGATCGCATCACTGCACCAGTCAGAAGACAAACAGCCGTTTCGTAGCCATCGTCTGCATCGTCAGAATTGCTTTCACGTCCCTTCACCTTGTTGACGATACTATACAATTCCACAAATGATTTCGGAAGTTTCACCAAGCAGCTCGGTGGTGTTCCAGACAAGTGAACCATTCCCAAGTGACTCAAATCTTTCATCACATTACCAGCGATTTTGTATTCAAACTGCTCATCCCGTTGTCCCCTTGGTCCAGGACCAATCTTGCTCAATCCCAATATACTTGGCTGGTAAGGGAGGATCGCAGCCCGAGAGACATGGGCAAACATTCGATCGTTGGCTCCCGAGATTTTACTCCCATCTGGTTCAGTCAAGGATGCATTCACATCTGAAAGATCATCATTCATCAGTTCAATGTCTGGATCTGACAGCAAGTATGAAGACAGAACATTCAATGCGCGCCGGTTGTTCGCCCTGGCGAAAATTGGCGCAAAAGCGTTATCAACGTCCATGTCAGCGGCATCGGATTCGTCATCAGACCTCAATAATTCATCATCGTTAAAATTCAACAATGGATCGTCTCCAAATTCCATTGCTTCGTCGTCATCATCATCGTCGTCATCATCTGATACGTTGTCATCATCTGATCCGTTGTGAGAGAAATCAACGCTATCTTCCTCGCCGATCACATCTTCATCGGGGTCATCGTCATTCATCTCATCACCCTGTGATGGAAGTTGCGCCGCAACCTCCACGGCAGACGCAGATGGCTCGACTTGAATGTTCTGTAGCGAGGATACTTTTCCAGGCGACTCTCTTTCTGCTGATGCAATCCAAGTTTTCTTTCTCTCGTCAAACACCAACCCACACCCCCGGGTGCCATGATAAGCTTCGAAACCTACGAGCGCAGTGAGCCAGCGGGTAATAAGTGATGTCCACGAGCTGGTCGAGTCTGACTTCAGTATTGATGATGGAAGTGGCCCACCAATAATCTCCAAAAGTTGAAAACCGTCATCAACTTTCATTGTCTGACCACTTTCTAGCACCTTGGTCATCACCTCGAACGTATTTGATTCTCCCTTGCCACGACGTTGCCTTTGACGCAAAACACTGGCAGAAGCGCGGAGAAGTAGTGTCAGTGTTCGACCAAATGGAAGAATTGCGTTGCCAACTTGTTGAAGAAGACTTCCATCATCCATGGCACTGCAGTCGGGTTCAATCTGGCTAGGGAGAGAGCCACGACAAAAGGTGAGTAATTCTCTGATCGACGCAGATTCAATCTTTTTCTTTGCATCGTCCCAGCCCGGCTCGTCATCAAAATCATCGTAATCCTCTTCCGGTGTACTGTTTCCAGGTAAAAATCCGCTCGGAGTGGAGAGAACTTGAGCCAATCTTCCAACATACAATATTCTCGCTGCCTGCAAAAGATCTTTGATGCCCGCACTGGATGAAGTCGATAAAAGTGACGAAAAAACCGCACCTGCCAGTGTATTCAAGTCCCAACCCAAGAGTGGAACATAAAGAAATGCGCTCGCTACTGCTGGCCGAAATGGTGTCTTCTTCTGCCCTGATTCGATTTTGAACGGATCTAGAGTGCCCCAATCAGCTCCCAATTCCAGTGCTAGGTTTCTTTCAGCGCGATAAAGTGCAAGAGGCTTAGGTGGAAGCACTGGACGAGGTTGTGTTGCAGACCTAGAAGGGTTTCTAGAAGAAATGACTTCACTTTCTTGGTTTCCGTTACCACCATTGCCACCATCATTGACCGCAACTTCTGGGGAGGGATCATCTACATCCATTGCAGAAGTGGAGCCATCTGACACTGGAGACTCAGAACCCGTAATTGTCCACATTGCTGCAGCAACGGCTCTAGCCTCACGGCTTAGTGAAACTGTGTCTCCTTTGGAAACGTGGCACATCATTGATGAAACTATGGAAGTGGCAGCACTCCACTCATGTCTTTCGCGAGTACTGGTTGCTGTCGCCGTCCAATGATCTCCGCCCAGAATATCACCAATCAGGTTTTCAATAACATTTACCGCCTGGCCACGGGCCTTATCGGTGCAGTTACCTAATTGTTTTTCCATTTCAAGAGATACCAAACCAAAAAGACTGGATGTTGCCACGAGAGTTCTCTTCAGCTCAAGCAGCATAGGATGAGAATCTCGTGATTTTGATTCGTAACCAGACCAAGGGTCTGTAATACCGTAGGTAACTTCGCCAAAGACAACCTCACGCACACCTCTACCAGATGCTTCGGCTGCCGCTGCACTATGACCAGTAGCAGACCAGGAGACTAGCAGCTGGCGCATCAAGCGCAGCACGCTACCAATTTGTGGATTAGTTTCTGATTCTGTATCATCAAAGTCCCACTTCCTCAATGCCGAATGCCAATATTCTCGTTCACGTAAACGTGGTTTAGGAAGTTGCATTGCCTGTAGCAAGTTCGAACCAAACGATTGAGTGGCTTCATCCTCATCGGGGTATGAAATGTTTTCCTTTCGAAAAATGTCTGAGGGAATAATTGTGACATCGTTCACAACATCAATATCCTCCACATCTTCGTTCGATGATGTTGTTGGAGACGGTCGTACCGCTGGGTCTACTTCTATGCACCTGTCTTCTGGGATAACTATATTCGACAGCTGCTTACACAAAGGGCACAAGAATTCGCCATCTTCAATATTTGCGGAAAACCTGCCATCATATGGCTGATTCGATGCAGCACGTTGATGCAAAGATAGGCAATGAGAATCGACACATTTCAAGTGAGCGGCATGCCCACACTGGCGAATGATTGGGCGAGTAGGTCCCCAACGCGTGTTCGTGTAACAGAGAGTGTTCAAGGGGCTCAAAATTGTGTAACCATGCCATGATTGTATGCTAGCCCAACCCTGAGCTGCTTCGCTCCCATTTTGATGCTCAGTCACATGACGGACGTAGACACGGCGTGAAAGTAAGCCGAGCTGGGGGGATATCTTCGATTGTAGAACTTCCACGATGCTGCCTAAAGGCAAGAATGCTACTGGCGCAGAGCCCATAGACTCGGTTGATCGAAGCTGGAACACAAAGCAACGAAGACGAATGCACATGTTAGCAAATCGAATACAAAACAAATTGTGATAACAAATTCAGAAACAACTTACCTGACAGCCCTTGCCACCAGCTACTCTGTAAAAGTTGTTTAGATCATCACTCCCCGATGCCCCAGTTTGACCAAGGATTGACTTGGATGAAAGTTGCGCGACTCTGGACCTCTGAACGTGTCCAAGATATCCCATCGGTCCATTGTCGCCGTCGGCATCGTCGCACTTGCATATAATGCACAAATTTTCTTCATCGTCGTCGACAAGCTTTTTCTCCGACTCATCGTTGAACTGGGATGACATGCTTTCCGCAAATTTACTTTGTAATTTCTTCATCCTCGCCATGGCTCTTGCTTGAGCAGCCTTTTGGCTCTCCTTCATTTTCTCATTTGCTCCATTTGAACTCGCTGCATCTGTCGATGAGTCGTCATTAGCTCCAGGCCACAAGTCAGGCAAATTAGCAAGCATCCTTTGGATCTTATTTCGGGTTTGTGGATCATCGCACAACTGACCGGAAGGAGACGAATCTATCGGTACCCCGGATGTAGCCGCTTCACATGCATCTTTGATACCCTCTGCTCCATCAACAAGTGCACTGAAGAATCGAAGAAGCCATTTCAAACCATCACTTGATAACGCACGAGCTCCTCCGTGATCATCATTGCCTGATTTCTGCCCCCCGCTAGCGCCCTTTGCATTGTCTCTGTGTTCATATAGAGCAATGAGAAGACCAAGAACTGAACCTCTGTTTTCGCCACTACCATCTGAAGGCAGTGGTCCATCTGGGGCGCACTGCAAAGCCCAAACATTAACTAAACTTCTCGGCACATGAAGAAGCTGCTTGAGATAAGAATCAATATTGACACCCGACGACAAAGCCTTTTGTTCGTGATCTAAGAAAGGGAGTTGTTTATGCAAACCACTGCACTCTTCAAGGGTGTGAACCTGAAGTGTTAGGATGTGCAACACCTCGAGAAAAGATTTGGATGATGATGCAACAGTCTCTGGAGAGAAAGGTTTGCCATTAGTTGTCACAGCACTCTTACCCGACATGGACGACGCCGCTCTACTGTATTCTCTATTCGGTGGTGGGCGGCTGGACCCAGAAATGTCCATTGCAGTATCACCAAGCATCTCGATATTGGCAATAATATCAGGTTCAGGTTTGGATGGAGGAAGCCAACTACCACTAAACAAAGCATACATAAGGTAACGCCGTGCTGCAGCAAACATTGACGGCAGGTGAATCAGCAATCGGCAAGCCAAAAATCGAGGGTGGCCTTGAGGAGGCTCGGCGACAAGCGGGAGCACCATTTCCTTAGAGGAGGATGCACTAGCCTTTTGCTTTCTCGAACGCGCAATATTGTCCATAGCGTGTTGGTGTTCGGTTTTTCGAAGATGATAAAAAGAAGGATCGTATTCATCACTTGCGTCTGCTTTCAATTCATATGTACGAGGTGCAGAACGTGATCCCTGGTTCCTCTGCTGCCCAATGCTTTGCAAAACTTCAGCAAACACTGTTCTGACAGAAGATGCCCCTCCACTGGACCCAATGTTTCCTTCAGTTTCGTCGCGTCGAGAAACTGCAGCAGATGCTGCCTGCATCGCCTCACTGTGCGATCTCGGTTCGACGGCAAGAGCATGAAGAAGTTCGCGCCTCAGATTTCGTCTCAGTACAGAGTTGTCGTCCAATGATGTCGGAGGGGGTGGTGGGAGATCAGAAACTAAGACACAGACAGTGGTGAAGAATGACTCCGCAAGGAGTTCTGGGTGCTCTGGCTCTTGCATCCTTGGTGGTTTCACCCATGCTACCCTACCAAAACTGTTCTTTCTATCAGGGTCGCAAAGGTAATTTTCTAGTGAAAAGCGGTTTGACAGTAAAGCAAATACTCTTCGTGCACCCAACCCAACATTGAATCCACATGCTGACATCTGAACCATCGTCAAATCAAGATCTCTCAGTGATCTACATAAAGGGATGCTTCCGTAATTGAGAGCCATTCCAGCAGTTGAAGCTCCATTTTTGGCCCACATATGATGATCAATTTGTTGTGATGCAGCAATACACCGAAGAGGATGATCACACAAGCTGTGCACAACTTTTGTTGATGCTAAGAGGGATGACATCAAACGAGAACGAGATTTGCGTAGCTGAGCCTCGGGAGTTGAGCACTCAGGACCAGATGACCAAACCACTCGAAAGTTGGAAGATTTGTGCGTTGATCGAACAAGAGCACTTAGAGAGTCTGGTTTGAACATTATCCCATCCGCTGCAGTGTCATCGGAGGCAAATCCATCATCATCATCAAGAAGAGGAAGACGCCACCAATTGTTAGGGTTTTCGCTGCGTTCTTCTGCTGGAACAATGGCCGAACAAAAACAGAGAATGCTTCTCGCCAAAGCTCTGTGGAGTGGCAGATGGAAGGAAAAGCAATCACCAGCAAGTGGAGAGTGTGGCACCTTCACCCAATCACCCATTACTGGGCCATGGCTACAACTCCCATCAGATAGACTGCTCATTTTTGTCCTTTCATGGAGGAGGGCAGCTTCAAGCAACGCTAACTTTGCTTCGGGAAGATTCCTCACACCTTTCTCGCAGGCAATGTCACATGACTGTGAAACAATCGCACCAGTCGCTTCTACTATTCGTTCTATTGAAGATGCGTCTAATTGTGAAGCTGATACGTGTAAAGTAGACCTCTGTAGCGCTTCTAATCCAATTGAATCCCGAGTCCTCGAGCTGCTGGATTCCAAAAGCCCCTCGCGGTAAAGCCACATCTTGATTTCACGGAAGAATGCAGCGAATAGACTGTTTACCGCCTCTTTGTTGGTAGTTCTTGTGCTTGATGTCAGCAAAGAAAGAGACTGCTCTGGGACATTGTAACTAGAACTAGAGAAAGGACTTTCGGCAAGAGCATCCCCTGTTCCTGACAAATTCAAACTAAGTCCGTAAGCGTGAAGCCACCGATCCTCTTCGTACTCGATATGACCACCGCTGATTCTGCGTTTTTGAGAATCTATCCCCTGGCCAAGTCTCAACAATCGAGCCCAGATAATTGGAAACTCGATAGCATTAGGAAAGCTAGCACTGTTATTAGGCGCGGCGGCGCTTGGAGAAACAAATGATGGACTAGGAGTAATCGAGTCATTCATTGCATCTACTCCAGAATTGGTATGGGTATTATTCGATGCTCGCGTCGATTTAAGCAACTTGACAGCCGTGCCAGGTGTTTCAAAGATATATTCCAAATCACGAAGTAGATGTGGCAATCGTTTGTGTTTCATACAGCGCGAATCAATGAACTTATCATCGGGAGCAGCAGGGAGCCTTGTATTTAACGGATGTTCAGAAATGGTCAGGTTTGAAGAAGAGGCGTTGTCTTCGTCGTTATTCCTCGCGGCCCTGCCAACTTGCGAAGTGACTTCTTTCGTTGCGCCAAGAATGTTAGTGTGAATACTTCGAACAACGGAGTGTGCAATTGGGAGAGTTGACACGCAAGAGATTTCCGCATCAACTACTTTGTCTTCCCGGCACAGTAGTGTCTTCGTTGCTTCCAAATTACCAAGCGCTTTGATCAAACTTCCAGTGGTAAACAACTGTACAGTGAAACCTAGCAAAGTATCCGCCTCCGTTCCAATACCTGCACAAAACAGATTTGATGTTGGTCGGTACACCACTGCTCCGAGAGACGCTGCGAACCGAGATTTGAACCTCGGGTTTGTCAGTAGACTCAAAAATAGTCGATGCAGATTGCTACGGAGTAGTTTTGGTGAATAAGGATCAAGTAGCAGTATCAATAATAAGGGAGATGTCGGTGCGAGGAAGGAGCTGCAAGACGCAACGCGCTGTGCATGTTCTTTTGTTGTGACTCCCATTGATGAATTGCCGTAGCGATAGCCTAAGCTTCCATTGTCATCTACATGGCTAACACCGCTGACCAGGCTCAATCCAGCACACTTCTTGTGAGGAAAGAGTGTCGAAGTTAAGTTCTCACTCTCTTGATGTTTGCGGAGATCAGTATCGACAACAAACACTGGCGATCGTAGTACCACTGTCGTATCAACGTTGGCTTCATTATTGCTCCCAAAAGCTTGTGATAATGTCCAGCCTGAACTAGGTTTCGATTTATCAGCTGATTTCTTCAAAATAGGGTGCGTGAAATTGATCTTTTCATCATCTCCTTTGGAATTTACGAGGTAAGGTAATGGCAGCGTTCCCCATAGTGCGTGCGGTGACTTGCAAAGACGAGAATCTGGGAGGCTGTATGGCACATGCGCGTAAAAGTCAGGATCGGCACCTGTAATACTAACGAATTGATCGGCAAATTTTCCCATCATTCCCCGCAAGAACAATTCTCTCCCTTCCTGGCGAGTCAAGTAAGAACTCTCCAAATGAGGTGGAAATGCGTCCAACCGTTTCCTCCATGCTGGGATGCTTGACTTGTCATTATTGTTTGCATTCCACCATTGTTCATTAGTTCCACTCCAACTTGGTAGCATTCGAGGGTTTGACCATACTGCCACGCCTTGACTTGCCCCATCATTTTCCTTCTCTTGGGAACACAGCACATCCTCACCATCGGTAACATCCACCAATGCCTGCACAACTACTGCTCGAACGACTGGATGATCCGACAACAACCCACTAAGCCACTCCAACAGCACCTTAGCACGTTCTTCTGCGTCAACTCGAGCGGTGGTAACGACAGAACAAAGCAATCCTGGCTCACGAAGTCGAGAAAATCCAACACTGGCACCATTCAGGGTTTCATACTCGCGTACCAACACTTGCCCTTCGGCATCAACACGTCGTGTCAACTCCTCTGCAGCGTCGAAGCTTGTCACAAGTGGTGCAGTCGGAGGATCAGGAATATCAACGTTGGCGACAAATTGGTGCATATTATTCTGAAATGACGGGGTGTTCTCTCCACGGAAACGCCGTTCAGGTGGTTGAGTTACATCAGAATCATTGGTTCTCAAACGCCGTGAACTGCTTGTTGCTTCGTTAGTAGGTGGTGCGGGCGTAGTTGCCATCATGTTGTTATCGGGGTCTACAGTAGCTGACGTAGAAAATGCAATGGCCAATATTTCTGATCCACTCATACCGCTTCCGCCAATTTGTCCAATGCTCCCAAGACCTCCCATCGGTACTGTAGGTGGTGACGAACTTGTAGGGCTCCTTAGTGCACCAATGACTTCATCAAAAGTGTGCACATCATCATTGTGTAAACGCAAGAATAATTTGTGATTTGTTGGTAACTTTCCGAGGTAATGCTCATTGTGGGCATCAAGAACTTGCTGTGGCAGAGTCCACATTGGTACATTGGTGGTGTTGCCTTTGTTGGCAGTAGCAGCAGTCCGCGTTTCAAGCTGCGCCTTCAACACACTTGCCCTTCGATAATACTCCTCATCATCACTCACACCATTCCACAAGTTGCAAATTTCATCCGCCCACTTCAACCTCCATTGACCAGCGTCGGCGCCCACGGCACTACCCTCCGCGGCAGTGTATACCGACTGTATAATAGAACCGATAATTACTCCCAATGCAGCAGCCAAACGAGGTGGGAAAGGCTGTGGCTCCAACGTTGCATTTGGATGGGGTGAGGGAGTACCTTCCACATGACGAATCTGCTCCAAACGCGACTTCTTGGCAGCACGGACAGCCTCAAAATCATCATCAATCACTTCATTATCCTCATCGGCAACATTAGTATCGACATCATTCATTCCTCCCTCCTCCTCCTCATCCTCCCCCTTCTCCTCTTCAATAGGACGATGTTTCCAACACATCCCCTTCACATCCCAAGCTTCCACATCACCACAATCACAACACCCTCCAGGAGTTGTCCGATGAAAAAAGACTTCGTGTCCCTCATGATCAGATTCACGAAAGCATGCTTCACACAACACACACGTGGCATCCGTCTGACATGTACGACAATTCCACGCAATGTCACCACGACGGAAGACATATCCACAACATTCCCCCGTTGCATGTCCATGAGATGATTGTTTATTATTAGCATTCGGATCATGCCCCTGTTGCAATTGATGCAATGATTTCAACAATGATGATAAGGAGGGAGGTCTAGCATTCTCATCATCATCCATTTCATTGGGAGTAGAACCATCCGCAACTTTGGAAAACTTTGACGGAGAATTCGAAACAGAATCGGACCTTGTGCGTCCAGTAGTAATCTTTTCTTGTGCCCATGCAGCGGAAATGGCATCTTCTAGCAATTTGGAAGCGTTGGCATCATGTGTGGATATGTTGGATAGATGTTTGGATTCGGATGGGATGTCAAATTTCGTTTCTGGATCAGAAGAAGAGGAAGAAGAGTGTTCATTGTAACGCTTCTCATATCGTCCATCCATGTATTCAAGAATCATCTGTTCTGCCCATTGAGATGCAGAGGAGGGCGGGACAGATGTTAATGGATTCACTAAAGCCGAGTTGGCAAGATGAGAGAGGGAAGGGAGACGATGGCCTGGTGGAGAAGTGTTGTTGTTGGATTCGGAAAATTTGAGTGCATATTTGCGAAGAGTCACATCTGCCTCTAATGCCCTACGGATGATGGCACCCTTGTTGATGAAATCCCATTTATTTAAATGAGCCATGGTGCAGGAACTGACACATTCCCCGCCGGCACCGACACCCATATTTTCATCATCTACTACCTTTGCATTGCTGTATTGAATGCCTCCGGGGACAAAGTTTACATTGGCGGGAAGGGGATACGTCCCGCTCTTTGAGGTGATTTCCATGGTTGTTTGAGGCTTGGGAGATTTGGGCTCAGTTTTTGAGCGGTTGGCAATTATGTTCGAATTTGCTGTGTCCGAAGTGTTGCTTGGATTAATGGCATCATTGTACCCGATGCCGCCGCCAACGGTCGACATTCTTTCTTATTTTACTTCAATTGCGTCCGTCGGGCCCGCTACAATATGAGAAGCAATCTAACAACTTATCTGTTAAACGCTATTTTACTACCATAATCTTTCTGTGGCAGTTACACGATAAGTGGTGGGTAGTAGTTGGTGCGGTGAGACGTGAGACAAAGCAAAGATCTCATGATGTGTGTTGCGCGCGTTGTGTGTGCTTTTTGGCGACGACGCGCAAAGATGTGAGAGTGTCATAATTAGAGACAGATCCTAAATTGGTATCGGTACATTCACATAGAGTAGGGGTATTAAACTTATGTACATCAGCAGCGGCACAACAATGCCCAACATGAAAGGCTCTATGCTATGCCGGCCCTCCACTCAACAAGAGTTGGTTGATATATGTTCTAACACCATATCTGTTGACGACAAAGACAGGTCTGATAAGGAGGGTATGGCAAGAGAAAACGAAGGAACAGATATCAAAGGATTGAACAAATGACAAATAAGCAAGAGGACGCTCCTACAAGAATACATCTGCGTGTTTTCAAGACACAAAGACAAATTTATCTAAATGAGGTATGTAGATTAATGAATTGACAGCTACAAAAAAGCAAATATGTATAAGACTTCAACGGAGTCGAATCTGCGACTATAGAGTACGTAGGTAACAGGATGAGGTCCAATTTGGGATGGCCGACAGCGCACATACAAGCACCATATCGTATCTCACGCTGTGAATATGACAATCAACTGCTTCTAGTGACCCATTATAGTTGGCCATGATGGTATAGAAGCATCTTTACCGCGGCTCAAGCATTGTTTGGTTTAATCGGCGTCGCTACAACGTCGTTCGTGACCTGATGAGGCATCTGAGACGTCAGCCACCTCCCAGCTCTACTCTCTAGCACCATATCGTATCTCACGCTGTGAATATGACAATCAACTGCTTCTAGTGACCCATTATAGTTGGCCATGATGGTATAGAAGCATCTTTACCACGGCTCAAGACTTTGTTCATTGTATCGGCGTCGCTACAACGTCGTAGGTGACCTGATGAGGCATCTGAGACGTCCGCCAGCTCTACTCTCTAGCACCATATCGTATCTCACGCTGTGAATATGACAATCAACTGCTTCTAGTGACCCATAATAGTTGGCCATGATGGTATAGAAGCATCTT
>JAHBBA010001265.1:0-156340 GCA_018806925.1 Skeletonema costatum
ATCCTATTCACACACCACTAGATGAATATAGGTCATAGTGATCATTATTTTCGATTATATTCGTTTTCTGGTTTTACTACTATACAATTATGTCCTACTGTCTCCCCTTAATTTTAAACAAGAATCATTTCCAGAACTATCACTGATATCACTGTTGCAGCCCCAACTGATTTTGTGCAAGAAGATGATGCCATTTTGTAGTTCTCCCATTTTCCAAACCAAGCAGATTTTTCATAATCCTCACCCGTTCCTTTAATTTCTTCCTGTGACGTGCTCTCTTCGGTGGGCTTGCCAGACTGATTCAAGTCCCATTGATCATTCGCAACGGCGGAAATATCCGTAGCCATACTCGACCCTGATACAGCAGTTGAACTCTCATTTGAACTTTCACTAGTGTCTACCGTGGTGTCGATAACCACAGGTGGAGGTTTGGTGTTAACAACAGCAGGAGCCAAGTTGGTGTTTTGTCACATCGACGCAACAGTCTTCTGCGAGTGCATCTTTCGCGGAGATGCAAGATGCAGAACCTTCCTCAAATTTTGAAATGGAGTCAAAAGCATCGGCACAGTTAATGACCTTGCGGGTGAAGGTGACCTCGCTGTATGATGATATGACTTGATCGATTCGACACAAGCTGCAAGGAGTTCTCTCTGCGGACTCGGCGGATTGATCTGCGGCTGTGGACTCAACTGTTTCGGTTTGTTCTACCTGTGGCGAGCTAAGGTTCTCTCCATTGGTTGTAGCCTCAACTGCTTCGGTTTGTCCTACCTGTGACGAGCCAAGATCCTCTTCCTTGATTGTGGTCTCAACCTCAACGTCAGGTTCGCGAGCAATGCAACCGGATGAAGCAAAACAGCCATGCGAGGATGGACAGTCATCCGCGTGTTTGCAACTTGTGGCGCTGGTACAATCAACTGGCCATTGGGCTCCGCAGAAAAATTTGTTTGGTATTTCGTACTCGGACGTTGTATCATCACTTTGTGACTCTACAACGAGGCTTGAAACGTCTGTCACAACAGAGAACGTGCCTGGAAGATACGATTTCATGTGTTTGATGTATGACTGGCGGTACTCTTTTGTGATGAATGGCTGTGAAACAATAGTGATGAAGCTAATACTATCGTCCGTTGTCTCCCACGAAATAGGTACCTTGAACTTGATGGTAGGTGTGTCTGACTGGCAAGATGTTTCCAAAATTGCCACTGACAGCATTTCAATTCTGAGCTCAGGACAGATTCGCACGCTGCTTTGAAACGTAATCCCTTGGACCTCATTCTCGTTGTTGTAGAAGTTTATTGGAGGTCTCCAGAGGTAAAAGTTTCCCACATCCTTGAGGTGTTCTGCAACAACTAAATGTTGCCGTGGATGGGACCATCGCTCCGTATTACATATCGGTCCATGCTTCTATGGTCGAGTAATACGTACTGCTTGTTCAATCCCCTGCAGTTTCACAGGTTTCAAGGACGGAATCGAGGATGATAGATGCGTCAGGTTTGGACTCATGAGTAGGCGCTGTTTCAGTGAGGGATGGTTCGGATTCATAACAGCTGGCTGCTGCTGAGAAGAATTGACTTCACTCGCGGATTCAGCAACAGTTTGGCTGCTGCTGTAAAGAAGTGACTTCACTCTCTGGAGCAAAGAACATGCATACATCACCAGCATTGCATTCGCCAGATGGACAATCCAAGCCAGTGTTGTGACACTTGAAGCCCTTGAACTTGTCGCTACTGATGATGGTGTCAGTCTCTATGGAAGTGCTTTCCTCAAAAAACATTTCATCCGTAAGTATGATAGATGACACAGCTGATAAGGACGAAAAGAGGTAAGGTTCTTGTGCCTTGAGATAATCGACGTAATCATTTCTTCTTGTCGAAGTGTCAAAGGGGTACTCGAGCACCTGTTCAAGGCTTATAGTCAAGTCGGCATCGTAACTAATCCACTGTAAGTAGACCATGCGATAACCCTCCGAAGCGAGAGACCTCCTGGATCTCAGGTTGCGGCGGCTGGGGCCTTCAACTTTGAGTACACTGAGGGTTGTGTCAAGATTGGCAACACTGTCCCTGACTGCATTGTTTGCAGATGAATCGGTATTGTAGAACTCCTCAAGATATGTTGCGGTGTGTCTCTCTCGAATGCGTAGACATGAACAGCAGTTAACTCAGACATTCCGTACAAAATTAATTCAAGATTTTCAACCACCAAAGTTGAGTCTGATGATGATGGCATCTGTAAAGTTTGGACCGGGTTGTTGGGGCAACGGCTCACTCTCTGCTGGCTGAGGTTCACCCCCTATAATATCCATGAAAATTTCGGCTTTAGAGGGAGGTTGCTCAGTTTCCGACTCTTGCTCGGGTTCAGTCTCAGCAACTACTGTATAGACTTTTACCGCAAACAACGTCGGCATAACAAGACTCGCCGGATGGACACTCGTCGTCGGTGCCACCGCTTGGACAAGCCGTGCTACACTTCGATGCGTCTTTGAAATTCTGAAACCACAGTACATCGTGGAAGGGTCGCTCTCCTTGATTTCTTCTTCCTCAGTTTTAGATTCCTCGACAGGTGTGGAGACCTCGGTTTTCGGACTCCTCGACTTTACTGGGAGGACGCTCAGTTGCCGACTCTTTCGAAGATTCGGGTGCAGATTCTACCTCTTCGACAGGTTTGACCTCGGTTTTAGTTTCCTCGGCAGGTTTGGAGACAACGGGTCTAGAGACAACAGTTTGTACTTTGCCACACACTACGTCGGCGTAACAAGTCTCGCCGGATGGACACTCGTTGTCGGTGCCTCCGCTTGGACAAGCCGTACCACATTTTGCTGCGTCCTCAAATTTTGAACCACAGTACATCGAAGATGGGTCGCTCCACCTGGGCTGCAACCACGCCCACTCCTTCAACTTGGCAATCACTGTTGCTAAAGCACTGCATGTCGCCTGGACAGTCGTCATTTGCTCCTGATGGGCACTTCTTTGGGCAACTTTCATGCATGTGGGCAAACGTCTTGCCACAAAATCTCTTGGATGGATCATCCTTCTCCTTAACGCCGTATCCCATATAGAGACACTTCTTCTCTTCGTTACTCATATCGTAGCATATCATACCGTTTCCACACTCTTCATCTGAACCTTCGGGACATGCCTTGGGGCAGTTCTCAAGCATGTGCAGCCATGTCTCTCCACACCAAAGGTTGGCAGGATCTACCTTTGCCTTGATGCCAACACCTTCTTCGGAACAAGACATTTCTTCTTCACTCATATTAAAGCAAGACATATCCTCCCCACACTCGTCGTCAGAGCCGTTTGGGCACTCCTTGGAACAATTCTCAACGAGATCTTTGTAGGACTTTCCACACCACATCTTGCCTACAGAAGCTGCCATTTTAGCTTCAATTTCAGCCGTCGTGCCGGCCGTACCGCACTGACTATCAGCAAAACACTTCTCTCCGTCACCGCACTCTTCATCAGTTGCTTCGGGGCATTGCTTATGGCATCGACTGGACATGTCATCAAACGTCTTGCCACACCACCTACTGGCAGCCATAGCTTGCTTCTCTAGTTCTTTATCTTTACATTCGGCTTGGTGTTGGAAACAGAACTGAAAATTGTCACACTCGTTGTTGAAGCCACTGAGGTGAAAAAAAAAGAGGGTCACAGAATAGAGTTAGGGGTGTGAAAATTAACCTCAGCCAATGATTAAAACAGAATCATGATAAAACTTACGTTGGACAAGGATTGCCACACTCTCCATCCCAACCACTCTTACAGTAACTATTGTATGGGTTTTGGATCTTCCGTAGGAGATTGTGTAGGTGCTCTCGTCGGTTTGGCCGTAGGGGGTGATGCGGTTGGCTGTGCTGTGGGCTTTGGTGAAATAGTAGGCTTAGGTGAAATAGTAGGAGCAGGTGTGAGCTCGCATGGACTGTCAGCAAAACACGTCTCAGACCCTGGACATTCCTCATCAGTTCCGTTTGGACATGCCACAGCACACTTCGAGGCCATATCATCGAAGGAGCTTCCACACCACTTATCCGTGTCTTGCGCAGCACCCCCTTCCATAACCGTCATGTCGACATTAGTCCATCCCATAAACGTTAGACCTTGATCTTCACATCTCGGTTGATTCGCGAAACACTTTTGGCCACTTGGACAAGCCTGGTCGCTTGTATTTGGGCAGGGGTAACCACATGGTCCGGTGTAATCAGGAGCGTGCCATACAGAGGAGCAAAACCAGTTGCCCGGATTTCCAAAATCAATTGCTGAAAGGTCCATTTCAGAAAGGTCAGGTGCCGGAGGAGGCGTTTCAACCGCAAGCTTTTGCTTGCAGTTCGGCGTGGCGTAGCACCTTTGACCATTGGGGCATTCCCCGTGTTGGCCAGTTGGGCAGGGTATTGCGCTGCAATCTCCATCGTAATACTGTCCGATGTAATCAGTACTGCAAAACATCTTGAGTGGATTCGTAAGTGATCCGGCCAGGGTCGTTGTATGTCCAAGGATTTCATTATCTTCAAGATCACCCTCCCTCCAAGTCAGTCCGGGGCACTCGAAGCTGGTCCTTTCTGGGTTAATACATTGGTTTGATGTCTCGTCGAAGAGTTCGCTGTGGATGCAATCGTAGAACGCACCAACGATTCCGAAGCTGCACCAGTAGTAGCTCTTGCAGTCCTTGCTAGCTTTCCAGTTGTTGATCTCTTTTGTGCATCCAAAGCCGATGACCGCGGTGGGGAGGTTGAGCTGTATTAGCAGCAGTAGCAGAGCGCCGGCGGATGTAGTTGAGGCCACCATGGTTCAAAATTTATGAACAGAGCGCCTCTTTCACGTTGATGAATTGAGATGAGGAGGAAATGTTGGGCCCAAAGAGTTTGTGGGGCGCTGCTAGAATTTTACTACTGAATTCCTTTGTAGCAAAAAATGAGGCCCAATAGGCTGCAAACGGCTGCTACCACGATGTTTTAAGACACACATCTTTATTTTAAGCTGCGTGTCTGTCAGCTTTCTCATCAAAAAAAATCGCCAACACACAAAAATGAGCAGAAATCAACTCACTCTGATTGAACTCACTTCAGCAATACACCTCCTCTCTTTCAGTAACCACGTCAATAATGACCGAAACGCCAAACAATTCATCTCTTCGTCCTCTTTCTCCTCTCCCAATGTCGAACGTACAGCTTTCGACGCCGGCGAAACAACTCCCAGAGAAGTACAAGACTCCAAATACACCAGCTTCCGATGATGAAATGGACTTGGCGAAATGGTGCGATGATTTCGGTGCTGTAGATGAAGGTCGTGATGAGAATGAGGAGTCGATGAATCTTTCTCCCATTCAGCATGTCAACTTGAACAACACAATGGCTGCTAATAGTATGAGTGTTGAGCGTGTGACTTCTCCCAGTATTGACGGCATGATGAACTCTTCGTTTCCTGAAAACGAACGAGATGTTGAAATTCAAAGTCCCAGCACTCCTGATCCACAAGAACACGAAGAGGAGGAAGAGGAGGAGGAAACGGAAGAAGAACGCATTCAGCGTGAAATGGAGGAGTCTGAAGCGCTCGCTCGTCAAATGATGGCTGAAGAAGCAATGGCAACCTATCACATGTCCATTGAAAATCTCCGCGATAACGCAGAACACTTCTCTGAAGAAGATCGCACTGCAAGCGGCAATGGTAGAAGAAGATCCAGAGGAGGATGAGGCTGGTGAGAGTGATGACTCACATGAAATGTCTTATGACGCCCTTTTACGCTTGGGTGAACGGATTGGGGATGTCAAGGAAGAACGATGGGCATGTGTGGCACAGGATAAGATTGAAAAGATTCCTACTCTATTGTTTGAACCCTCCATGGCTGAAGGAAAGGATGAGAATCATACGGAAGTGAAGTGTTTGATTTGTCAAGAGAATTACGAAGAGGGAGAAGAGCTACGCTGTTTGCCTTGTCAACATTGCTTTCATAAGGACTGTGTTGATACTTGGTTGAGCACAAAGGATACTTGTGCTCTCTGCAGGAAGTCTATTGAATCCGAATGAATGTTTGCATGATGAATACTCTTTAACTCCAAATCATCATTCAGCCACACAGGAATAAGCTAGCAAAAAGTATATACACACTTAACAGGTTTAATTTAGGACGTACTTTTGAACCGACTTTCTGTACTTGTTTTGTGCTATCATGAACAAACAAGCATCCAGATTCTTTACCAATTATTCTTGTCATGTGTAAAGGTCATATTTGTAGCATCGTAAACAAGCAATGAATTATCAATCTCTCTCCATTTTTGGAGCACACACATGTACATGTACGAGGCTATTGCCTCTTCCTCTCTACTTTGCATCTTGCATGGTGACATGCAGCACTACGGCTCAGCTAGGTCTGACATTCGTCTCATTTGATTAATTGCTGCAACTTTGTATTGATTCGATACATTCGATCCCGCAGATCCCGTAGAACTCCGCCGAGATTTTTTCCCGCCTGTGCTGTCTACTGTATCCACGGTGGCTCTTCGATTTCGTTCTTCATTATTGTGCCGAGCAGAAGACTCGCGAGACAACATACTGTTGCCCACATTTGTTGCAGGATACTGATCCGACCCGTTCCCTATTGTGATTGTTGGTGACATTACAGCAGGAGATGTAATATTATTATTTTGTCTTGCGCTTTTCGCTTGCTTTCGTTTCTTGTACATCGAGTAGATTGCAAAAATAGACGCAATGACTACAACGAAGCAGGCCAAGGTAACAAAGATAATTTCTCCCTGAGTTAGCCCAATAGAGCTTCCTCCATCTTCGAGTGATCGTGACATATTTTTGATTATTATTTTGGTGGCGCTGGTGTCTTCGGTGGCAGCTGCTGCAGATGATGACACCATCATATTATAACCATCTTCAGGGTTTGACAACATGATTATTCTAAAAAAACTTGTGCTGCGGCTTCAGTGGAAGAGACGGGTAATCAGATGAGTTCTTTCAACTGCGGTGCATGATGTAATGACGAGTTTGTACTTTGAGCTGCGATAACAGCAAGCACGGGATGAAAGTGGAGACCATTGTATACCGATTGCTATTGATGACCATTATGACTCAAAAAAAGTCCGCCGGTGATGTTGGTTCGCAGTTCTCCTCTGGCGGTCTCTCTTCTTTGTCAGAAAGGGGACGAAGTCATGTGCTTCTAAAAACTTCGTGCCGACTCCTCGCCAACAATGAGAAGCTTTGGCCACAACCCCAAAGCAAGTAGGTACCTACTCTACATAACTTTCACTGCTAGCAAAGAAATCTTCGACATGAAAACGCAAATTCTAAAAGCAAGCTTCCCACTAGCAGCGCTATCGCTGGCTTGTTCGTCGGCTGAAGTAGGTGCATCTGCTGGTGGTATTCGTGGTAGCCTTCTTCGTACTGGGCCGATGAATGAATTGACTTCCGAACTAATTCATACCAAGAACATCCACCGTCGGCTTGATGAAGGCAAAGATGAGGGTGAGCAGAAGGATAACGCAGAAGAGGAAGCAGCTGAAGAAGAAGAGGAAGTAGCTGAAGAAGAAGAAGAAGCCGCAGAGGAGGATTATGATTACGAAGTCGCAGAGGAGGAGGATGAATCCTGGGAGACAGAAGATATGCAATACGCAGACGAGGCTACTACCACTTACCAGAGCAAAGTTGAAGAGTACGAAGCGCAAGCTGTGCAGCTGTTTGAAACAGCGCCAGCAGAATGGAACCCGGGTCAGTGGGACTTGTTGTTCGCCTTGTTCGGAGCTGTACTTGTGTCGTGTTGTGTTCTGTCAGCCTTCTTCGCTTACTGCTGTATCTTCAGAGAAGATGATGATGTCCCCACCAAGAAAGGCCGATCACTTCGAAAGCGTAGACGTCACAAGGATGACGATACGGTGGATTCCGAGAATATGAAAAATACGTCTCTCCTTCCCAAAGCCTCTGGCTCACGTACCTTTTCACCAAGAAGTTGGGTGTCGGGATCCACATACTTCAGTAGTAATGACGAGAGTGATGCTGAAGATCGTAATGCAAAGAAATATTCGGCTCCAAGTGCTGCAATATCTCCAACTGGCACCGTTACGTCTGGTGGATTTGCTCGAATCGATGAAACTGCCATTCTGCATCAACATACTGGCGTAACGCAGAAATCTGAAGTTCCTCATCCAAACAGTGGCATTACGATGAAATCAGAAGTAGTAGAAATGTGAAGAGCTAGTTCAAGGACAACAGCGATTAGCGCGCTTGAACAGTAGAGAAGAACGAATAATCTGAAATGTGTATTGTAGTACTTAAATGTTCTGACCTGATTATTTTGTCAAGTAGGTCTGCCGTTCTGAAGTATTGTTCATGAAGCCGTGCTGGCTAAGCAGAATGCACTTTATAAGCTGTGATGGAACAGCAATAACATAAATTGTGTTGCATACTCGTTGTATCTTGCATGATGTATCTATTTGCTATGTCTGAATCCAGGGTCAACGTCTTGGTGCCAGGGTCAACGTCTTGGTGGCACTGAAGGTACCCATTAGTTCACTACGTACTATGAACACCGAGGCAAATGCAATACCAAATTCACAGACGAAGACAGTCTTCTTAACAATCTATTCATTTGATTAATAAATTACAGCTGATCTTTAACGCTTAACGTTCTTAGGGATCTTGGGCGCGCGAACACCACTGCTAGTTCCCTTACCCTTACCCTTGTTATCCTTCTTCCTTTGCTTGACCTCCTTCAAAGCAGCGTCACGCTGAGCACTACGGAATTCTGGCTTTTGTGCTGCCTTCTTCTTGATATCATCGAGAGATAATCCAATAACAGCACGTTGGACCTTGGTAGATCTAGTTCTGCGCTTCTTAAGATTGGTCTCGGTGATTCCCTTCTTGTGAAGACGACGCCACGCCTGTGTCCATACAAGCTTGGCTGGCTTTTTACGTTGAAGAGTAAGAGATTGGGCTTTGGAGGATCCGAGGTAAATGGGCTTTCCATCACGACGGATAAAAAGCTTTCCGGTTCCAGGCCAAATCCTGTACTCGGACATTGCGCAAAGTTCAGCTGTGAAAATTGCAGAGAGAGAAAAATAGAGAGGTTAGTTTCAGTATTACAGGTGGTGATAAGATGCCTGTTCGGGTGCATTTGTGGTATGCGGCTGGGTAGGTTCTCAGGTTGATGAAACAACCTTGAACACTATCTCAAAACAAACAGCGGCATGATTTGTGTACAAATCTGTCGATGGATGCATTGTGTTCGAGAGCCAGCCACATTCCAAATATATGCAAATCAGCACCTGGTTTATGGACCAGAATGTGCTGCCTTGCTCGATAGGACGAGGCAGTATGTGTTCGTTGAATGCAGATGGGGATTATACTCTCCCCAAGCCTGCCGGTTACACCACCGCCCTCGCCGCCCCATCAGCAGCATCGAACGCATGATAATAACTATTATATTCTTCCCATCATGCCTGTCTTTTAAACGTACTTGCGATAACCATGGTGCCTAGTTGTTTATATTTCCGCCGCTTCGTAGTACGCCACTTCTTTCATGAAGGAGTTGAAGATGATGAAGATGGAGGGAAAGGAGGAGTAAAATAGAGACGGGGGTTACAACGTACTATTCCTACGTTAGAGCTTCTACGTGAAAATTAGTAGAGGAGGTAAGAAGGAGATCAAGGAGGGGAAGCCCCCAGTGCCCGCTTTCTTACAGTCCTTAAATTGATATCTTCAAAAATACGTGAAGACACTGAATTGCGAAAAGTCAGAATGAATGAAGCCGAATTTGACTCAAAGCTGCCGAACCTAAACCAGAAGTTATCTGCAGTAGCAGAAGCATTAGCAGAAGCATTAGCAGAGCTCAATTTTCTCCGTTACCTCACTAAAATCTTTGGCATAACACTGCGTCTCCACCACAGTATTCAAAATGGGAGCGGCATGTTGCAAGTGTACACCACGTTGGAAGAACGAAGAGGATGTTCTATGTGCATATCTTTACGAAGAATGTGGCTGTTGTCGACCTAGAAAGTTCAACCTGCGAGGTTGTAAAGCTGATGATAACGAGCATGAGTGGAATGCGGCTACCAACGCAACTGTACGCAAACTGGTCGAGGAAGAAATCTTTAACCCATTCGGTCAACCAGTCGAAATTGCAGCCGACGTTCCAACGGCATGTTGTGGATACGAAATGTTTGAAGCAGCTGTTGCCAGACTGGAGAAGGAGTGGTCACCGAAAATGAATCAAAAGATTGAGCCATATGGGTTTATGGTAGAAGGATTTGAGTGGGTGGAGTACAGATATGTTAGTCATGGTCAGCACGGCGGGCATACTCAGCCAGTACCACATTTCTGCATTAGAGTGAAGAAGCTTGCTGATAAGGATGAATGAGAGATCCTAAACCTGCATGGACAGAAATGATGTGAATACTTCTTATGTACAACTAATTTCGCTCTAATACACGTTAACATATTTGAACATAATGAATACTAACTATGAAAAATCTAGGCAGGTGCAGTAACTGTTGCTATCAACCTGATGCAAAATGGTAGACAGTTTCGTCGTTGCCTTTTTGGTCTGGCTGGCTTGAAGCGTTCCCGTTGTTTTGAATCACGTTTGAAGTGGGCTGACCAGCCATTGTTAGATTTGCTCCTTGTAGTGCATTTCCAATGTTAAACTGATTCTGCATTGGAATTTGCTGTAACTGCTGTTGGTACTGTGCAAGGTTGAAGAGCTGCGGATGTATCTGTTGCTGTTGTTGCTGAGCAGGCTGCTGCTGAAGTTGCTGAATAAGTTGCATAAGCTGTGGAGGTAGAACAGCTGCAGCTCCACCTACGCCGGCATTGACTGTTGGGATTACTGGTGTCATGGCAGGTGGTGGGACTGGTACGGTCGAGTTGTTAAGGACGACATTATTTATCAGCCCTGGGTTCGCCAGTTGATGTTGCACTTGCTGAGGCACACTTGCTTGAGGTTGGACTTGAACATTAGGAACAACAGGCTGGGACTGAGGCGACGATTGAGCTTTCAAATCACCTCCTTGGTCCTTGCTGGCTTCAGATGACGTCGTTGAGATTTGAGGTACCATGCTCGGTACAGCAGGTAAGGCAGGGTTGAACTCCTCGCCATTCGATCCTGCATTCTTGACAAGCGTGATATTGAAACATTTTGCAACGTTATCTTCGCTTCGGACCAATGTGATGCATAATCCGAGATCAGGTCTATTTGGGAAAGACGATCGGATGAATACTGGATCATCTGAGCAGCTGTTACTTGACTGAGGAGAAGATGGTCGGTTGGTTCCATTCCCATTGTAGCCAGTATCAACCATATGGCTGATAAGTTCAAGCGCTCTTGTGAGGTCTTTTGGATGGACTATGTTGAAAATAGTAGTACCGCTGTCTTCCCTGATTGCAAGACCAGTTTCTAATCGGAATGCAGCTGAAAATGACAAGACGTGGATACAAATGTTAGTTTGATCAAATGAGTGCAAATAAAGTGCAGATACATTTGCATTTACTCACCATTGCAATCTAAAAGAGCACCTCCCATCGACGCCACAGCCATACCTGCCATAGAATTGTTAAATATCAGGTAGTAATCTTGAGAATCAGTTTTCGAAGAGTCACCGCTCTTCGATTGATCTTGTGGCTGCTGAAAGGGCGCACTGCCGGCTTGCAAACCCTGCCTCGCTGTCACTGCCTTCAACAGTTGCTCCTTAAGGCTTTCCATCTCCATACTCATCAGCTGCTGACGGTCTTGCAACGTTCGAATGTAGTTGCTTGCTTCGGTAAGGACCGTACTTTTCGTGTTCTTCGGGATATACAGTCCTCCACGTTGGAGCAAAGTTCGCAGAGTATCCACTTGAGAAGCAATGCGATTGGAACGTTCCTTCTCGCGTTGATTCCGCTCAAGACGGCGTTCTTCGCTTGACATCTGCTTGTTGGCCTGCTGAAGACCGCCAGGGAACTTGGAGGATTCATGAGCAGGAGAGCCAAGGGAGTTCGAATTTTGGCTCATTGCTTGTTCTGCATTGGATGAAGAGTCTTGTCCTGTGGATTGAGTCATCCCTGAGCCTGTGTTAGACGATGCGGAAGACACCATGGCCACAGAATGGAAGGATGGGATCTGCTGGTTCCTTTGAGCAAGCACTGCAGCATGAGTTTCAGATAATGATGCGCTCTGTTGTGCAGTACGGGCCTTCTTCGAGGGATCCTGATGTTCCGCTGTCCCTGATGGATCACTCTTCCTCTTTGTTGAGACTACAGCTGGGGCGACGGCATTGTTGCTGTCGCTGCCGACGCTGCCGCCTTCGCCTGTACAGAGCTTTTCAGAAAGCTTTTCGGGGGCAAAGGAAACCTTGATCGATTGAGGCTGTTGATGAGAGTAGCTTTCTGAATTTGTGACAGACTTCGCCCTTGCTACTACACGCGTACTCAACTCCTCACCTGCAATGTCTTCTGAGGAGGAGGAAGTACTCATAGAGTCACTCTTGCTTGCGTTATTACAATTCTTTCGCAGTATACCGGCCCTGCTGCCGCTGCTGTTGCTGCCATCGTTCGGTTCCGATCCAGAAAGGGAGGACATAGGACCAAACGTAGCTATACTTAGAGATGCACCCATCTTTGCACCCGAGGAAGTATTTGAGCCTCCCGTTTCATCGCCGCCGCTATCGTCTTTATCGGAGGTGTTCGATGAGCTGAGGGAGTCGGCTGCGGCTGTGGCCGACTTCACAGCCTGACCCTTGCGGTGACGTAAGCCCTTGATTAGGCTTAGAGGTAACGATATGTCATCCTCATCAATTTTGTTGCTGCCGATGGATTGCGAGATGGGTCTATCTGTGTTGGTGGCTGGTAAAGGTTGCCCATCTTGCCGTTCGCCTTCTTGGTTTGAATTGCTTGACATCTTCTGAAGTTTTGTGGATGATAGTTACGCTAATTTTGATTACAGAGATTATTACTTTGCTGTCAACAGGATTTACCTTGTGATGATGTTATTCGTTAACAATTGCGGCCTCTTCTTCGTTGCAATCTGGAGGTTGTGATTGCGGTGCCATGAGTTGCTTTATGCAAGCACACGTGCAGATGGAAGGGAAGACACCCAGGGTGAAATGCTGAGAAACGAAGCCGAAAAAGATGTTGAAGCAGCTTATCTATGACGTCATACGGGCTAATCTAGTAACCTCTACGGAATGGAATTAGTACACTCTTTACGAAACCACTGATGTCAGAGCTGATGCAGACAATTGTCAGTTCTACGCACTTACGTGTATTTTGAAAACTCCGCAAATTCGATGATAGTCTGTCCAACTTTCTTATCACTGCAGCAGAATACGAAGGACAGGTTCAATCATCAAATGTTTCAGTCATCAACAACGGATAAAGAACCTTGCTCTTTCTCAAACTCTATTTAGATGACGTAACTCCATTTTGTTTGAAATGACGTACTACTGCTCTCGATTTTGCGTGACGTTCTTCAGGGTGGCAGCCGGCTTTGTGTTTTGTGGACAGCTTGACAGCTGAATTGAAGCAAACCGCAAACCTCCTCCTCTAATCATGGTTGAGTCACCCTAGCATATTTTACCATCAACAATAGGAGGTTCATCCTAAGCTGAGGGCAGCTAGACCAAAGGATGTCGCAGACGGAACCCAGGACTATTGTACCTTAGCCTCTTTAGACTTTAGAGCACTTTTTTGCAATTAATATGTTTTAGAACCGCGGCGATGTGTAACAAAAGAATAACTTCTGATTCGCTCTTATCATGAACCGTGAAGTAAGAACATGAGAGAGGTTTGTCACTACATTTTTTCTTGTGAACTGGTTTGCCAATGAATACGCCTGATTTCTACAGGCAAGAATACAATGCCATTTCATTGTACGAGAGTGTACATACTCCTTTTCTATCCGTCGTTTTTGACTGCTGCGAGGCTTTTTTTGTTGATGTAACTGCAAGAGACTGCAAGCAGCCAAGAAGCTTGCCATTCACTCCATCAAAATCCATTGCCGACATTTCTTCCTCTTCCAATCCATCTAAGCACACTTCTTGCTACTCCTCAAAGCTAGCTGTTTTCCGAGGTATTATCATGAACAAATGAACAAAACTTTCCCCTACAAGCCTTGTCCAGTCAGCTATACCTTGGGTTGACCTTGGGCACATTGTGATCAGCCTTGTACTGAAGCTGTTTCATTAGTGCTTGGGACGCTGATGAATTTGTTTCAATCAAGAGACTATGTGAAGGAGCTAATGTATGCCCAGTATTCTCTACTTAGTTGTTAATGAAGATACAAAATCAACTTTTACCGTTCTACTATAATAGAAGCATCATCAATACGTGGCACGCAATAAACGAACCCAGTCATCAATCTTGTTGTGAATGCTCTCTCGTAGCCCTCCATCTCTGACGAAACGCTCCAAGAGTGGTCCAGTCCCAGCAGGTGAGCTTCCATCAACGTGATAATCAACAATATCATAGCCATCACCAAGTTCAACAGTTCCATCTACATCTGGAAAGGTGACCTTTCCATGACAAGTTTTGGTATGATCATCGCCGAGAGTCAATACCCAATCTAAAGTGAATGCAAACTCATAAATGTAACGCTTTTTCCCTCTAACTGTTGCGTAGGATGTATGACCTTCAAACTTTGAAACTTTTGATACTGTAGCGCGGGCACCAGGAGATGGCGATCCTTCGGGTAGAATGTACTCGGATGTAAGCAATGCAGCTTCAAGAGTTTCCTTTGCCCAAGATGTAACGTCCCTCTCCTCCCAAGTACCGGCTTTGTTCCATGCCGATGTTCCTTCCGTGACAGGCAAAGGTTTTGGCGCATTATCCTCAGTTGGAGCATTGGGATCAATCCTTTTGGGGGCGATATCACCAATGAGCTGTTTGCTTTCCTCACTAATCTCTCTATCAAAGAACGAAGTTTTCTTTCCGTCAGATCTTATTTTGTAGCCTCTTACATGATCCGATGAGGTGAACATATCAGTATCTTCGTCCTCTTTCACACTATTCTTATTTGATGATTTCGCTGAGGAAGTGGGTTTTGTTGTATTTGCTTTTACTGCCTCCTTCTTTGCCGGTGCCACAAGCTTTGGCGGCTCAGCAATTTCAGCCTCAGCTTCAGCTTCTTTCGCTTCTTTGGCAGCCGCCATCAATTTCTCCTCATGTACCTTCTTTGCCTTGGCAGCCTCAATTTCTCGCTTCAGCGCCTTGTTGGCCGGTTCTAATGATAGAGCTCTCTCAAATGATGCTAATGCGTCCGCGGTGTGGCCAAGTGCATTGCAAGCCTGTCCCCTACGCCAATGCGCCTTGACATACGTGGGATCATTCTCGCATGCACTATCAGCCGACTCTAGCGCCTCGGATACTTTACCCATTTGCAATAGCACAAGCGACCGATTGGAGTAGAGAATTGCAGCCTCTTTTTTTGCAGAATCACCATCCGTGATGGACGAGAGAACTTCAATTCCTTTGGTGTAAAGAGATGCAGCATCTGGATAGTTCTTGCAGCCCACACATGCTCGTCCTCTGCTTTTGATTTCTTCGACCAACCTCAGCTTTGATGGGACATCTTCTGGTGATGCAGACAATACATCAGTGTGTGCGGATGGTACGCCGCCGAAGCCGCCCATTCCCAATGACATGCTGACAGTTGATTAGGTAGAAGGAGAGCCAAGAGCCAATGCAATGAAAAAAATGAGATTGTGGCTGAGAGCTGAAGATCTGGAGAGATCTTTTTCCTTCGATCGGACAGACGACAACCAAGAGCCCTGAGCAAAAGCTGCTTCCTATTGTACTCCTGTTGGTAATTATGAACAGGCTTTACTTTATTAATTGACACAAGAAGGCGACAGAGCACAGCTAACACCTCTCGAACACTTTGTAAAGGCTATTCAAATTTGCCAATTTGACCGCTGTGCCATTGTTTGCTAGTCTTTGTGGCGGAACCAAGAGATAACTGATTGCAGGGAAGAGAGTATGTCTAACATACTTCTTCGCCTCATCATCGATGTAGTCAGGACTTTCATTTTTCTCACTCTCTTCGTCGTTTGTGGGGGCAATAGGGGGTTCAGCGTAAAATGAAGCAAGCTCTCTGCAAATTCCATTGAAACATGGTTGTTCTTCCGACCAATCAACCTCAGTTGCGAGTCGTATCAAGAACAACGGAAGTGCGTGGGGTTGCGGAAACGTGTCCGTCAAGTAGCACAGGGAGTCCCGTAATGAAGAGTGCTGATACTTGTTTATTCTTCTTCAAGACTTTGCGCTTCTCGACTTTTATAGAAAAGTATTCCTCGAGCATTGGTGCTTTCTCTGCAAGACACTTGGCTGCTTCTAAAGCCAAATTCGCATTGGCACTACTTACTTTGCTCAACGGGACCTTTTCAGCATTTTCATTTGCATCAATAGAATCGGCCACTTCTTCAAATTGAAGCCTCTGTCCAATTGCAGACATGACATCCACGCCATCTCCGCCTAGCTTTGCCATTGGCATCTCACTAAACTTCATCAAGGCCACTTGATAAAACATTTCACAAGCAAGCTCTCGGTGATTGATCATCAAGAGGTCGATGCCACATTGTATCAAGCTCCTACTTCTAGACACTGCTCCGACAAAGGTTGAACCACGAAGTGTTTCGTTCAATTCTTGATGGTTTTGGTTCGATATTTCATTGCGAAGGTTGCAGATAGATTCATAATCACATTTAGATGGGATGATCTTCTTGGGTATAACCTTGTTGTTCACAGCACCTCTGACCACAACACTATTTGAAGCTGGCGGCAATGTCTCCGAACGTTGCACTTGGCAGCGGCAAATGGCAGAGGCGAAGGCACCCGGGATGCTTAGGTCCATTAGCGCTTTACCGTATTGAGGACATCCCGGTTCATGTCGAATTGTTTGCACATTTGCTGTTGGAGGAACTGGGTCGCTCCCTTCGATTTTGCCGCTAGCAGCGACCGTTTCTTTCTTGTATAAGAATGCTTCCATCGCTCCAGCTGGTGCCGCACGGTTGGTTCGAACAAGTCTAGATGGGTCATACGGCTTTTTGGCTGTAGAAGTACTCTTGCTTACTTCTGCTGATCGTTTTCTAGGAGTCTTTTCGGCTGATTTTGTGTTATCAGATGTGGCTTCCCCTTGATCTCCTTCTTCTTCTTCTTCTTTGGCTTGTTCTTTCTCATTGTCGGCAATATCAGTACCAACTTTACTGGACAAAGAACTAGATGTTGTCAAATCCGTAGAGCTCTTCTTGCTCATCATGGCAGCCGTAGGCGCTGCTGCTAATGCAGGCTTCTTCGTTTCAGTAAAAAGTGCCCCTGATTTCTTCACCTCAAACGTTCGCGAGGACGTAGCACTTCCAATACATTCCCTAACCGCAGCTGCAACCGCATCACACAATCGATCTTCATGTAGAAATGCCACCTCTCGTTTGGTTGGGTGGACATTCACATCGATGTGTGGCCCTGGAAGTTCTAATGATATGTACACAAATGGTTTGCCTCCTTTTGGTAGTGTATCAGAGTAGATTGATTCGACGGCTCGACGTAGTGATGAGCTTTCGACCAGACGATCGTTAATAAAGAGTATGAATGCAGAAGATGACTTTGGTGCTGTGTAAGATCCATTCGTAATGAGACCAGTCGCTCTGTATGCGAATGCAAATTTTGATGTTGTAGATGACTGCTGCTGTGTTGCTGACGAAGAGGTGTTTGGACCATTTTGACTACTTTCTCCACTCATCATCATTTCAGCCAACAATTCATTTGATTCAGCTAATGACGATGCCTCAGTAGCAGTTGACGATGATCCATTCTTGTCTTGCAACATTGCCTTTAATGCCAAAGCACTAACTGCATCCACATCGCCTTCTCCAGCTTTCAAGGGTAAGAGTTCTCGTGAAACAGCTGTCCCAAAAACATGCCCAATGACATCTTTTGTAGCCGACAGCTGAATCTCGTCTTCTGACATCACATTATTTGGAGCTGCTATTGTTGTAACAGATCTCCTTCTCTTCCTCTCATTCTGCAACTTCTTGATAGAAGCCAAACTTTGCGTATTCAAATCAGCAGTATTCCCAATCTTCTTCCCCTTTGTCTTATCACGACACAAAAATCCCACACCACGCTTCGCTTCATGTATAGCATACCTCTGCGCAACACCCAATGTCCGCTCATACTCCTCCCGTTCATTCTTCCTTCCCTCCAATGCCCTCCGTCTTGACGGAATATTGTAAAATAAATCTTTTACTTGAATGACTGTCCCTTCTCTTCCAGCGTGTGGTCTTGCTTTTCCATTTGGATTGGATGTGGAGCAGTGTGCTCCATCTTTGTATTGCATTTTGAAGGCACAGTTGTTGTGGGGTATATCATCATCGTTGCTACTCTCTCCTCCATTGTTTGTGGATGTTGTTGTTGTTGCATTATTATTGGCAGTGCTAGTATTCCTTCGTGGTCTCGGCCTCACCCGACTAGTAATAGCCACCCTCGCCACCATACTAGCACTAGCCAACGCCTCCCCCCGAAACCCAAACGTTCGAATGGACTTGAGATCCTCCACATTCACCAACTTACTCGTCGCAAATCTCGTACAAGCCAATGGCAAATCTCGTGGATGAATCCCCGTCCCATCATCGGTCACTGTGATGGATTCTAGACCTCCTTTTTGACAGGAGATGTCGATTTGGGTTGCGTCGGCGTCGAGGCTGTTTTCGAGGAGTTCTTTGACAACGCTTACTGGACGTTGGACTACCTCGCCTGCGGCAATGCGGTCGACGACATCTTTTGGGAGGGGGCGGATCTTTGGTCGAGTGGTGTTGCTGCGGCTGTTATTATTGGTTGCTGTTGACATTATACTTTAAGTCTCTCTCTCTTCTTAATACAGCAGCTTTCTTATTAGTGCTCTCGCCATAACACTTCTTCATCGATGAGAGCGATGTGCGATGTCATTGTCGGAAGATTTTAGATTTTTGATGCATATCGAAAAGTTGAAAACGGGCCACCATAAGATCTAAGTAGGCACGATAACAACGTCATCCACTAACTCGCTTTTTGCTTCCGACAATGACTAAGTAGTACCACCTACTTCCGTTAGACCTACCACCATGTTTGCCTCCGCCACCTCCACCTTCATACGCAAGGCCATCCGCAGCAGCACAGCCGCGGCAACATGCAACGCTCAACAATTCCGCAGCATCAGCATAACACCAGCACTACTCGAAAAACTCAATGTCCAAGGCCTAGCCGACAAAGTCAATCTCGAGGGACAAAATGTACTCATGCGCGTGGATCTTAACGTCCCTCTATCAAAAGATGATGATTTTACCGTCACCGATGACACTCGTCTACAAGCCATTGCACCTACGGCGAAATTCCTATTGGAGAAGGGTGCCAATGTAATCTTGTGTTCGCACTTTGGTCGACCCAAGGGAGAGATTATCGAGACTGGCAAGAACGGAAGGTTGAATCCAGTGGTGGATCCACTAAAGACCATTTTGGGAGTGGATGTCAAGAAAGTGAATGATTGTATGGGAGAGGAAGTGGAGGCAGCTGCCAAATCATTGACAAAGGGTGAAGTACTCCTTTTGGAAAATACACGTTTCTACAAGGGTGAAACGAAGAATGATGCGACTCTTGCCGCTGGACTTGGGAGTTTGGCGGATTACTTTGTCATGGATGCGTTTGGTACTGCTCATCGTGCACACTCTTCGACTGCGGGTGTTACCGACTATATGAAGTTGAGTGCTGCTGGATTTTTATTGGATAAGGAGCTCAAGTATTTGAAGGGCGCTGTGGATAAACCGAACAGGCCACTTTGTGCAATTATTGGTGGGGCAAAAGTTAGTACCAAGCTGCCGGTGATTGAGTCTTTGCTTGAGAAGTGTGATACAATCCTTCTTGGTGGAGGTATGATCTTTACGTTCTACAAAGCACTAGGGTATGATATTGGAAAATCAATGCTTGAAGAGGAATATGTCGAGCTTGCAGGAAAACTAATGAAGATGGCAGAGGAGAAGGGAGTCAAATTGATCCTTCCTCCAGATGTTATTCTTGCTGATAAATTTGCGGAAGATGCTACCACTGCAATTGCAAAAGCCTCAGAAATCTCTGGTGATTGGATGGGACTTGATGTAGGTCCAGAGACTTTGGAGATATTCAAGGAAGAGATTGGCAAATCCAATACAATTGTTTTCAATGGACCCATGGGTGTGTTTGAAATGAAGCCATTTGCTTGTGGAACCATTACAGTGGCTGAACTTATGGCCGAGGCTACTGACCGTGGAGCTACCACAATTGTTGGTGGTGGTGATAGTGTTGCGGCTGTCAACCAGGCTGGACTTGGAGACCGTGTTAGTCATATTAGTACTGGTGGAGGAGCTTCTCTTGAGCTTCTTGAGGGAAAAGAGCTCCCTGGAGTTGCTGCTTTGTCCGAAGCGTAAGTAAACAGAACTGATAGACTCTTATGCACAAATCACCACTTATTTAGAGAAAATTTTACGTATTAGGTATTCTCTCGGTGTTGGCTACCCAAGCCTGCCTATTGCTGTTTATTCTAAATGACCCCATATCTGTTTTGAGTAACCAAATTCTTACCCCGCAACAAAAATAGTTAGTTCTTTCTGTCAACAATAAAGTCAGCGATAGCCAAAAGAGGCGCAGCGCGGTCTCCGAACGGAGCCAGACATTCCTTAGCCTCATCAATAAGTTCTCTGGCATACTTCTTACTCTCCTCCAATCCCAATAGCTTTACGTAAGTTGTCTTGTCAGTGGCTTCATCCTTTCCTGCCGTCTTTCCAAGATCTTCGGTTGATGCTGTAACATCCAAAATATCATCAGCCACCTGGAACGCTAATCCAATGTCCATTGCAAATTTTTCACAGGCTTCAACCTCCTCTGGAGTGGCTCCACCAAGAACAGCACCAGAAGCAACAGCTACCTGAAGAAGAGTGGCAGTTTTGTGAATGTGGATCCACTTAAGATCATCAAGAGTGGTACCTGGTTTGGCTTCACATTCAAGATCCATTACCTGTCCTCCAGCAAGTCCTTCAGCTCCAACTGATGCTCCGAGGCGGGCAATAACATCTACAATCTTGTCAGCGCTTACTCCTTTTGTGTGGCGTGCAACGTGCTCAAATGATGTACTGAGAAGAGAATCTCCTGCAAGGATAGCAACATCTTCTCCATAGATAACCTTTTGGATTGAGAGCAAGGAAAAGTTGTGATGATGAGCAAATTAAGATTTGTATCAAGACATCATATTATGTCTTCACAGAATACACATGAGTGAAGGAACTAGGAGAGCTTGATTGAAAACTTACATGGTTTGTAGGCTTTCCTCGTCGCATATCATCATTATCCATAGAAGGCAAATCATCATGAATCAAACTCATTGTGTGAATCATCTCCAACGCTACAGCAGTAGGCATAGCAGTCTCTTGGCTACCTCCAAACATTTCACATGCAGCAATACAAAGAACAGGACGGATGCGCTTTCCTCCAGCCATGAGGGAATATGCCATCGATTCGCATATCTTGTCAGTTTGAGGGATTCGAGATTTAACAGATGCCTCTAATGCTGCCTCGATAGGTCCAATCTTGGATTGAAGATATTCGTCAAGACTGATGGCAGTTGAAGCTACATTTAATGCAGTTGAAGCTGGCGGTGATACTGGAAGCTTGACAGGAGCAAAGGCTGCCGCAGACTGCAGAAGAACAGCGAGAAGTGCAGCTCGGTATGTGAATCTGGCCATGTTTTCTATTGCTAAGTGTTGTTATGTAATCAACCGATGTATTTCAGTATTTCGCTATGCAAACGTGATGTTAAGAATCCGCTGAGTATTGCAAGAATAGTGCAAGAACAGAACAAGTTCCAGTGTTGAATTGAAGCACTTCACTCGGCAAGAGATGGCGAGGAAAAAGTGGCACGCTTCACAGAAGCTTCAACCCACTCAAAATGCCACGCGTAGGACCTTTTTAGTAAATTTAGTTTTTATCGTCAGTCTGTCCGAATAAGCGTCCCTCGTGCGTCAGGGAGAGTCAACTCAGCGACGATCGAACCCTTCGGAACCATCACATCAACATCTGCGTGCATCAGCTGCTACAAATCCAACGCCGCTACATACGTTCATTATTCACTGTGAGCTCCGGCATCGACCACTACAATAATCAATCCACAGTTGTGCAATCACTATTATACTTAAATATGTTTTCTAGACAGACTGTTCTTGCCGTCTTGGCTGCTTCGGCTGCCTTGATGTCGGTTGATGCCTTTGCTCCTGCTGCCCGACCAATTGCTCTCAATGTAAGTTTCACGTGTCGTCGACAGACACGTCCGTCGAGTTATTAACCAGCCACATCAAATGTGTGGATCAATAATGATCAGGAGGGAATAGGGTTGATGGATAGGGAGGAGCAGAATCGTGGCGTAGGCAGCTCACAAGATGTGTGCATTGCCAGATTTGACGGGAGCACATTCGTCAGATGATGGCCTTGGAAATGCCAATAAGGTGCATCACATCGTCGTCAACTGGTGGAGGCACCACGGCCCAACGCCGTCGGATCCTTGTGAATATGCCACTGTTTCTGCCAAACATGCATGACGCAGTGAAGGCAATTATACGGGGCGGCGCCGAACTGCAAGGAATGCAATTCCCGAACCCTTTCCATACCCTCGATTTCTGCTCACAAGTGGATATTGAAGACACCTTTTTCAGTTTCAAACATTAATTCAAATCTGATTAATTGCTCACCTCTATGCCTTCCTATCTACTCTTACAACCGCAGTGCCGAACATCCGCCATGAAGCCCATCGCCGTTGGCCTTGCCATCGATGATGATATTGCCACAGAGGAGGATGCCGGAGAAGAAATCATCTCTGCCGTTGACCTCGACGGTGAAGAAGGAGCTGGTGATGAAGCCACCCCTGCCAGATTCATCTCCGCACAAAGAATCCAAGAATTGAGAGAGCAACACCGTAGACACGAAACCGATACTGGCAGTCCTGAATACCAAGTTGCCGGTATGACCGAACGTATTAGCCACCTGACACAACACCTCAAAGACCACCCTAAGGACTTTTCTACTCGTAGAGGACTTGTTGCTCTTGTCAACAAGCGTCGTCGTCTATTAAACTACCTTTTCAGGGAGGATGAGCAGAGGTATGTCGATATTGTTGGAGCTTTGGGTGTTCGTCACAGGGTGCCTGGTGCTATCGCAAGCAAGGAGGATAAGTATGGACGTTTCCCTGGACAAAAGAATACCAAGGGAAAGAGCAAAAACAAGAAATAAATAGATGATTGCAAGTCAAAAAGAAAATTTTGTTAATTAATTAGTATTTATGGGCTAGAACCTCAACTGCACAGGTGCATACTTACGTAATGTGTATTCCAAGTATTGTGAACACAGGAACGAAGCACTTCTGATTACTACATAACGATAATGCTCGAACCTTTTGGGGTCAATCAATTATGAATTTCACACTCCAAGTCCCTCCAAGGCAAACTTTGCTTGTGAGGTTGTGTTATTGGCACATTGGTCTGCAGCTCATCACATTGAAATCATCAGAAAGAGATTGTACTTCTTCATCGCTTCCATCGAAGTTTCTGTGGTACGAGTTGATTAATACTCCTCATACAAGGCAACCCAGTAACTTATATACATACCAAGTTAATCAGATTAGATATCTACCTAGAACGGACCAGCTTGGTACTTGTTATCGTATGGTCTTTTATATTGCCGAAAGGATCACCAGACAGCAAGGCGGAGGGTTGTTCCGTAGGAACGATGCTCTTCCTAGACGCAATCGCGTCTGCAACTAGCTGAGAGTGAATCTGCAACACGGTTTTTGGCTCGAAGCTTTCAGAATTTGACCTGCTGGGCTGGGTTGCTTAGCTCCAGCTATCTTATACAAGCAGCTCTAGCTCGCAGATTGACCGTGGAAAACAAGAAGATTTGATCACAAGAAGAACATTATCAGATCACTCGATTCTGAATTTGAAAATTTGGAGACTTGAGACGTGGCAGTAAGTAACAGCAGCTCATCAAGGGAATACAATTAGTCTTAGTAGATAGCGGCCTCGCTCGCTGCGTGCCTTGCTTGGTGACTTGTTACTGAAGAGCAGTAGCCCACTTCCTATTTGGGAGTACTGCTTCCTTCCTCTTAGTTAAGAAAGTATTGTAAAACTGAAGTAAAACAAGAAGTAGAACTTCAGATAAGAGTCCATGCTGTGGGCGGGGTCATTGTCTCTGGCTGTGGCAATGGGGCCCGATGAACCTGACGCTGAGTCATAATACAAATGCCTATGTCTTTTGTGTACCGGTTAGATTTGTTTCATCTTGTGCTTACGCAGGAGCTTAGTACGTTTCGACGCTGAGTAGCTTTTAGACACCGTGCTCACAAACTTGGAATGAATCTCTTTCTACTCTCTTCGGCCATCCTCCTTTCTTCAGAAAGCACGCGTTTGTACAATAGTAGCAGAACTACTGTTATTACGAACGAGCATACTCATGAACATAAATACAAAGTAACATCATAATAAACATCAAACAAATAAGCATGCACATTTATCATTTCGTGCTTGCGACATTAACATTATCTTTCTCATGCGGCGCCTCTGCTGCTGCTGGGAAAGCAATGGACCTACGCGAGGGTAGCTGCAAATGACCTATCAACGACGTCAGACGCACCAACAAAATCGGGGACAGCCCCTAACCACCAGCAAGCCACTGCCACTGTCAATCCTCAATGCGCGCTTGATGTGGCATCTCTCAACCGCGGTGATGTTCAAATCGAGCTGCCCGGTGGAAAAATAGGCTTTGAAATGTTTCCTAACTGCACAGCCGTCTTCTCCCCAAAATTCCTCGGCGAGCTTGGTGTTGATCATTCAACTTGCATCATGTCCGTCCCACAATTGACCAAGGCTAGTTTCCATATGTCTCGCTTTCACGAGTACATGCCCAAAGAAGCCTTGGATTACCTTGAATATTTGAGAGCCCTAACTAAAGGGCGCGCGGGCATGATTACGTGTGAGGTGTCGGCTGGACAGTTTTCAAAGATGCACGCGTTGAAGGCCTGGAGACCCTACACGATGACCGAAGGCTGGCAATACCTCACCTTTACTGACTGTAATGATGATGGATGGGTTGGATTTGGCCAAGGCGGAAGCGTAGACGTTGACATTAAATACAAGGGCAAGATAGGTTATGCGTCGCCATCGCAAAATGAATTGATTTTCACTTCATATCATGTTGGCAATGTGGGCGAGGAGGCTACTAATGCTTGTTGCTCGCCTGAGCCTGGCGTTGCAAGGGATTGCTCGGCAGTACATGATATGATAGAAAGTTTTGATTTGTCAAGCGTCGACAAGGGTTCGCTTTAAAGGAGTGATGTTAATGCATCAGATGTTGATTAGGGAGTAATTATGATCTATTATAGAAAGCTTTTAAGCATCTTCATCTAGGCATATTATTCAAAATCTCTGTTCACGGCCAAAAGAGGTGTTGATTTTCACTAGAAGAAGTTGTGTTGAGTTACATATGTTCTTCATGCGATGTAGGATGATCAGTTCGATATATGTACATGCTGAAGGCTGAGATAATTGTTATCGTTAATGAAATCATTGCTCTCTGATCCGCTGCCTTCGTCAGAGACGATTTGCGGCACAGTTCTATTGTAGGAGTAGGAGGAGTGCTTCCTTTCAAAAGAATGTATTGTAAAACTGAAGTAAAAACAACGAAATAGAACTTCTTAAGAAAGTAGCCTGCTGTGGTTCTTGCCGCCAATGACGGGCCACATCAAATCAGAATGACCTCGTTGAGTCATAATACAAATGCTTATGTCTTTTGTGTACCGGTTAGATTTGTTTCATCTTGTGCTTACGCAGGAGCTTAGTACATTTCGACCCTGAGTAGTTTTTAGGACAATACCTCACAAACTTTTAATGAGATCTCTTGCTTTCTCTTTGGCCTCCTCAGAGAAAGCACGTGTTTTGCAACAGTTGCAGAAGAACTACTGTATTACGTGGAACGAGCTACTTACATGAACACACTTCTATCATAAACATCAAACAAATAAGCATGCACATTTATCATTTCGTGCTCGCGGCATTAACATTATCTTTCTCATGCGGCGCCTCTGCTGCTGCTGGGAAAGCAATGGACCTACGCGAGGTAGCTGCAAATGACCTATCAGCGTCGGAGGCAGCCCCTAATCACCAGCAAGCCACTGCCACTGTCAATCCTCAATGCGCGCTTGATGTGGCATCTCTCAACCGCGGTGATGTTCAAATCGAGCTGCCCGGTGGAAAAATAGGCTTTGAAACGTTTCCTAACTGCACGACCATCTTTTCCCCAAAATTCCTCGACGAGATTGGTGTAGATCATTCAACTTGCATCATGTCCGTCCCACAATTGACCAAGGCTAGTTTCACCATTTCTCGCTTTCGCGAGTTCATGCCCGAAGAAGCCTTGGATTACCTTGAATATTTGAAAGGTCCTTTAACTACAGGGCGCGCGGGCATGATTACGTGTGAGGTGTCGGCTGGACAGTTTTCAAAGATGCACGCGTTGAAGGCCTGGAGACCCTACACGATGACCGAAGGCTGGCAATACCTCACCTTTACTGACTGTAATGATGATGGATGGGTTGGATTTGGCCAAGGCGGTAGCGTAGACGTTGACATTAAATACAAGGGCAAGATAGGTTTTGCGTCTCCGTCGCAAAGCTCTCAAGGTGGAAATAACTTCATATCGATGGTCAGTACTTCATATCATGTTGGCAATGTGGGCGAGGAGGCTACTAATGCTTGTTGCTCGCCTGAGCCTGGCGTTGCAAGGGATTGCTCGGCAGTACATGATATGATAGAAAGTTTTGATTTGTCAAGCGTCGACAAGGGTTCGCTGTAGAGGGTAATTTTGATGTATTAGATGTTGATTAGGGAGTGATTATGTATGATCTATTGTAGAAAGCTCTGAAGCATCTTCACTCTAGGCATAATAATCAAAATCTTTGTTCACGGCCAAAATAGGCGGTTACTTAAAGTTGTGTTGAGTTCCATGTTGTTTGTGTTTCATGTATGTAGGGTGATCAGTCGTTATAAGTATGCTGAAGGCTAAGATAATTGTTATCGTTCATATTATCATCGCTACTATGACTATTTATGTTCGTCTCTTCATCGTCATCTTTTATGTACAGTCAAACAAAAACACGAGATACATGGATTAAATTCTCAAGAGGAGTAAAGTTTCCTCTTACGGAGAATGATTCTGAACCTGCCCCATGTAATCCCTCAACTGTCTTCGACTCTGCTCCAACCCGTTCGTCAAAGTACCCCTACTTCCAGAAAAAAAGGCATTTAAGTGGCTTCTTCTTGTCGGGCTCAATTCTCGTGTACTCGTCGGAGTCTGGACGGGGATGAGTGCCTCAGTCTGAATCGCTTGCAATTGTCGATGACGAGCTTCTTCAAGTGCTGCACGTTGGTCGGGGGTGAGGCGAGATATTTGTAGCATGACATGACGACGGGATTGCTCGGTGCGCTGCATGGATTGGGCGAGTGAGGCAAGAGCGGAGTTATAGTTGGGTTGTTCTTCGGACTTAAGGAGAGATCTGGAGGAGGTATTGAGAGGATATGTCACCACTGGAGAGGTATGGGCCGTGTTGAAGGAGCAGGGGGGTATATCATCGTGGCTATGGCGATGCTGCTGTCCATCGCCGAGAGAGGGAGTGGGATCGAAGTCCACATCCTTCACTGAGATGCGTTTCCGTGGACGGTTTGCAGCAGGTGATCGACCCCGGTGGCTTCTGGGTTTGCTTGCTAGGCTGGATTTGAGGGAGGCACGCTCATCGCTGATGCTGCCGTCGAAGCCAAGATCGTTCAGGTAAAGGCTGTTCCTCCACGAAAGAGCAAGCGCATCATGCTGGTCAACCGGGTCAAAAGTAAGATCGTTCATGGAGGTGCTGATCCTATGCATATCTTCGTCCATGGCAGAGATGATGACAGAAGCTGTCCTGGTGGAATCGATGAGCATGTGCTCGACTGCTGCTTGACTGGATCCAGAACCCGCGGACTGGAAGAGGAGGAGGAGCTGCTCTGGTGAATCGGGTGCGTCGAGGTCGGCGAGGATATCGGTGGACACATCAGAGGAAGTAGAGAGATGGAGAGAAGGCTGCCCAGCCTGAGATGAGGCGGCGGCATTAAAGGTGTATGCCATTGTTGATAATATAGTTGTTGCAGAGGACGTTATTACAAATAGAGAGACGCCGTCTTAACAAAGCAACAAAAGAAGGTTGTGATGACCTCAAGAGTTGGATGGGGTCTTGTGAATGTTTGTGGTTTCGTTGGCACACACACAACGCATGCGTTGGTTGTTTGTGTGTGTTGTCAGGCCCTTAACACATTGTTTCTGATCTTACGCTACACACTTTCTTTAGAACTACGATCTAACAAGTCATTTCAATGATTTCTTCCCGGGTATGGGCGTCTAATCTTGGTCTAAAAATTGTCGTAGCAGCACTAGTATTACTAATTCCGAGTTAGAACGAAAAAAAGTGAGTCTTACATAGATGTGACCAGGGTCATTTTAATGTAACAGAAATTTTAGTACGCAGGTTGGCCTCCCTCGGGGCGGGGTCATTTTAGCTGGCATTCTTTACTTAGTCGTGAACGCCCAGCGACAGTTACGCAGTGCGTGTCTGGTACTAATTCTGGTAGCAAGAGCCACGAGCTAATTTTATACAGTTAGTAGAAATAGTTCAAAAACAAAAACAAGTACCCCGAAGCCTCTTCATTCAGTACTTTGGAAGTGCACAACAAACAACAAACACAATACCAATACTATAACAATTCTCAAATTTATAGTATGCATGGTCTATGTCTACAGGGGCATCTTTCAATGAATTATATTGATATATGTCAATGTCATTCAAACCACCTTGACTACAAAAAAGTTGGGATCGCACACCAGTAAAACAATAACATCAAAAAAAACAAATATATCCTTCTATGCTATCGTAACCAAGTATAATGGGCCACTAAAAGCTGTGGATTGCAACATTCACAGCGTTTGATACCATATGGTGCTAGGGTGTTGCTGTTGCTGGCCACCATCCAAATTTGAACCTCATCAGCTTGAGCCGTGAAAAAGATGCTTCTATACTATCATGGCCAACTATAATGGGTCACTACAAGCTGTCGATTGCCATATTCACAGCGTGGGATACGATATGGCCGTCAACTCGGGAGCTTGCGGCGACCCAAATGGCCTCATCAGGTCACCTTACGACGTTGTAGCGACGCCGATACAACCAACAAATGCTTAAGCCGTGAAAAAGATGCTTCTATACTATCATGGCCAACTATAATGGGTCACTACAAGCTGTCGATTGCCATATTCACAGCGTGGGATACGATATGGCCGTCAACTCAGGAGCTTGCGGCGACCCAGATTGCCTCATCAGGTCACCTACGACGTTGTAGCGACGCCGATACAACCAACAAATGCTTGAGCCGTGAAAAAGATGCTTCTATACTATCATGGCCAACTATAATGGGTCACTACAAGCTGTCGATTGCCATATTCACAGCGTGGGATACGATATGGCCGTCAACTCGGGAGCTTGCGGCGACCCAGATTGCCTCATCAGGTCACCTACGACGTTGTAGCGACGCCGATACAACCAACAAATGCTTGAGCCGTGAAAAAGATGCTTCTATACTATCATGGCCAACTATAATGGGTCACTACAAGCTGTCGATTGCCATATTCACAGCGTGGGATACGATATGGCCGTCAACTCGGGAGCTTGTGGCGACCCAGATTGCCTCATCAGGTCACCTACGACGTTGTAGCGACGCCGATACAACCAACAAATGCTTGAGCCGTGAAAAAGATGCTTCTATACTATCATGGCCAACTATAATGGGTCACTACAAGCTGTCGATTGCCATATTCACAGCGTGGGATACGATATGGCCGTCAACTCGGGAGCTTGCGGCGACCCAAATGGCCTCATCAGGTCACTTACGACGTTGTAGCGACGCCGATACAACCAACAAATGCTTGAGCCGTGAAAAAGATGCTTCTATACTATCATGGCCAACTATAATGGGTCACTACAAGCTGTCGATTGCCATATTCACAGCGTGGGATACGATATGGCCGTCAACTCAGGAGCTTGCGGCGACCCAGATTGCCTCATCAGGTCACCTACGACGTTGTAGCGACGCCGATACAACCAACAAATGCTTGAGCCGTGAAAAAGATGCTTCTATACTATCATGGCCAACTATAATGGGTCACTACAAGCTGTCGATTGCCATATTCACAGCGTGGGATACGATATGGCCGTCAACTCGGGAGCTTGCGGCGACCCAGATTGCCTCATCAGGTCACCTACGACGTTGTAGCGACGCCGATACAACCAACAAATGCTTGAGCCGTGAAAAAGATGCTTCTATACTATCATGGCCAACTATAATGGGTCACTACAAGCTGTCGATTGCCATATTCACAGCGTGGGATACGATATGGCCGTCAACTCAGGAGCTTGCGGCGACCCAGATTGCCTCATCAGGTCACCTACGACGTTTGTAGCGACGCCGATACAACCAACAAATGCTTGAGCCGTGAAAAAGATGCTTCTATACTATCATGGCCAACTATAATGGGTCACTACAAGCTGTCGATTGCCATATTCACAGCGTGGGATACGATATGGCCGTCAACTCGGGAGCTTGCGGCGACCCAGATTGCCTCATCAGGTCACCTACGACGTTGTAGCGACGCCGATACAACCAACAAATGCTTGAGCCGTGAAAAAGATGCTTCTATACTATCATGGCCAACTATAATGGGTCACTACAAGCTGTCGATTGCCATATTCACAGCGTGGGATACGATATGGCCGTCAACTCGGGAGCTTGTGGCGACCCAGATTGCCTCATCAGGTCACCTACGACGTTTGTAGCGACGCCGATACAACCAACAAATGCTTGAGCCGTGAAAAAGATGCTTCTATACTATCATGGCCAACTATAATGGGTCACTACAAGCTGTCGATTGCCATATTCACAGCGTGGGATACGATATGGCCGTCAACTCGGGAGCTTGCGGCGACCCAGATTGCCTCATCAGGTCACCTACGACGTTGTAGCGACGCCGATACAACCAACAAATGCTTGAGCCGTGAAAAAGATGCTTCTATACTATCATGGCCAACTATAATGGGTCACTACAAGCTGTCGATTGCCATATTCACAGCGTGGGATACGATATGGCCGTCAACTCAGGAGCTTGCGGCGACCCAGATTGCCTCATCAGGTCACCTACGACGTTGTAGCGACGCCGATACAACCAACAAATGCTTGAGCCGTGAAAAAGATGCTTCTATACTATCATGGCCAACTATAATGGGTCACTACAAGCTGTCGATTGCCATATTCACAGCGTGGGATACGATATGGCCGTCAACTCGGGAGCTTGCGGCGACCCAGATTGCCTCATCAGGTCACCTACGACGTTGTAGCGACGCCGATACAACCAACAAATGCTTGAGCCGTGAAAAAGATGCTTCTATACTATCATGGCCAACTATAATGGGTCACTACAAGCTGTCGATTGCCATATTCACAGCGTGGGATACGATATGGCCGTCAACTCAGGAGCTTGCGGCGACCCAGATTGCCTCATCAGGTCACTTACGACGTTGTAACGACGCCGATGTACACCAACAAATGCTTGAGCCGTGAAAAAGATGCTTCTATACTATCATGGCCAACTATAATGGGTCACTACAAGCTGTCGATTGCCATATTCACAGCGTGGGATACGATATGGCCATCAACTCAGGAGCATGCGGCGACCCAAATGACCTCATCAGGTCACCTACGACGTTGTAACGACGCCGATACAACCAACAAATGCTTGAGCCGTGAAAAAGATGCTTCTATACTATCATGGCCAACTATAATGGGTCACTACAAGCTGTCGATTGCCATATTCACAGCGTGGGATACGATATGGCCGTCAACTCGGAGGCTTGCGGCGACCCAGATTGCCTCATCAGGTCACCTTACGACGTTGTAGCGACGCCGATACAACCAACAAATGCTTGAGCCGTGAAAAAGATGCTTCTATACTATCATGGCCAACTATAATGGGTCACTACAAGCTGTCGATTGCCATATTCACAGCGTGGGATACGATATGGCCGTCAACTCAGGAGCTTGCGGCGACCCAAATGACCTCATCAGGTCACCTACGACGTTGTAACGACGCCGATACAACCAACAAATGCTTGAGCCGTGAAAAAGATGCTTCTATACTATCATGGCCAACTATAATGGGTCACTACAAGCTGTCGATTGCCATATTCACAGCGTGGGATACGATATGGCCGTCAACTCAGGAGCTTGCGGCGACCCAGATTGCCTCATCAGGTCACCTACGACGTTGTAACGACGCCGAGTACGACCAACAAATGCTTGAGCCGTGAAAAAGATGCTTCTATACTATCATGGCCAACTATAATGGGTCACTACAAGCTGTCGATTGCCATATTCACAGCGTGGGATACGATATGGCCGTCAACTCGGGAGCTTGCGGCGACCCAAATGACCTCATCAGGTCACCTACGACGTTGTAGCGACGCCGATACAACCAACAAATGCTTGAGCCGTGAAAAAGATGCTTCTATACTATCATGGCCAACTATAATGGGTCACTACAAGCTGTCGATTGCCAAATTCACAGCGTGGGATACGATATGGCCGTCAACTCAGGAGCTTGCGGCGACCCAGATTGCCTCATCAGGTCACCTACGACGTTGTAGCGACGCCGATACAACCAACAAATGCTTGAGCCGTGAAAAAGATGCTTCTATACTATCATGGCCAACTATAATGGGTCACTACAAGCTGTCGATTCCCATATTCACAGCGTGGGATACGATATGGCCGTCAACTCAGGAGCTTGCGGCGACCCAGATTGCCTCATCAGGTCACCTACGACGTTGTAGCGACGCCGATACAACCAACAAATGCTTGAGCCGTGAAAAAGATGCTTCTATACTATCATGGCCAACTATAATGGGTCACTACAAGCTGTCGATTGCCATATTCACAGCGTGGGATACGATATGGCCGTCAACTCGGGAGCTTGCGGCGACCCAGATTGCCTCATCAGGTCACCTACGACGTTTGTAGCGACGCCGATACAACCAACAAATGCTTGAGCCGTGAAAAAGATGCTTCTATACTATCATGGCCAACTATAATGGGTCACTACAAGCTGTCGATTGCCATATTCACAGCGTGGGATACGATATGGCCATCAACTCGGGAGCTTGCGGCGACCCAAATGGCCTCATCAGGTCACCTACGACGTTGTAGCGACGCCGATACAACCAACAAATGCTTGAGCCGTGAAAAAGATGCTTCTATACTATCATGGCCAACTATAATGGGTCACTACAAGCTGTCGATTGCCATATTCACAGCGTGGGATACGATATGGCCGTCAACTCAGGAGCTTGCGGCGACCCAGATTGCCTCATCAGGTCACCTACGACGTTGTAGCGACGCCGATACAACCAACAAATGCTTGAGCCGTGAAAAAGATGCTTCTATACTATCATGGCCAACTATAATGGGTCACTACAAGCTGTCGATTGCCATATTCACAGCGTGGGATACGATATGGCCGTCAACTCGGGAGCTTGCGGCGACCCAGATTGCCTCATCAGGTCACCTACGACGTTGTAGCGACGCCGATACAACCAACAAATGCTTGAGCCGTGAGCCGTGAAAAAGATGCTTCTATACTATCATGGCCAACTATAATGGGTCACTACAAGCTGTCGATTGCCATATTCACAGCGTGGGATACGATATGGCCGTCAACTCAGGAGCTTGCGGCGACCCAGATTGCCTCATCAGGTCACCTACGACGTTGTAACGACGCCGATACAACCAACAAATGCTTGAGCCGTGAAAAAGAGGCTTCTATACTATCATGGCCAACTATAATGGGTCACTACAAGCTGTCGATTGCCATATTCACAGCGTGGGATACGATATGGCCGTCAACTCAGGAGCTTGCGGCGACCCAAATTGCCTCATCAGGTCACCTACGACGTTGTAACGACGCGATGTACGACCAACAAATGCTTGAGCCGTGAAAAAGATGCTTCTATACTATCATGGCCAACTATAATGGGTCACTACAAGCTGTCGATTGCCATATTCACAGCGTGGGATACGATATGGCCGTCAACTCGGGAGCTTGCGGCGACCCAGATTGCCTCATCAGGTCACCTACGACGTTGTAGCGACGCGATACAACCAACAAATGCTTGAGCCGTGAAAAAGATGCTTCTATACTATCATGGCCAACTATAATGGGTCACTACAAGCTGTCGATTGCCATATTCACAGCGTGGGATACGATATGGCCGTCAACTCAGGAGCTTGCGGCGACCCAAATTGCCTCATCAGGTCACCTACGACGTTGTAACGACGCCGAGTACGACCAACAAATGCTTGAGCCGTGAAAAAGATGCTTCTATACTATCATGGCCAACTATAATGGGTCACTACAAGCTGTCGATTGCCACATTCACAGCGTGGGATACGATATGGCCATCAACTCAGAAACATGCGGCGACCCAAATGACCTCATCAGGTCACCTACGACGTTGTAACGACGCCGATACAACCAACAAATGCTTGAGCCGTGAAAAAGATGCTTCTATACTATCATGGCCAACTATAATGGGTCACTACAAGCTGTCGATTGCCATATTCACAGCGTGGGATACGATATGGCCGTCAACTCGGGAGCTTGCGGCGACCCAGATTGCCTCATCAGGTCACTTACGACGTTGTAGCGACGCCGCGACTGTTGCGACGCCGGCGACCCAATGACTCACAGGCACCTATGACGTTGTAACGACGGAGGTACGTCCAACAAATGCTTGAGCCGTGAAAAAGATGCTTCTATACTATCATGGCCAACTTTAATGGGTCACTACAAGCTGTCGATTGCCATATTCACAGCGTGGGATACGATATGGCCGTCAACTGAGGAGCTTGCGGCGACCCAAATGACCTCATCAGGTCACCTACGACGTTGTAGCGACGGAGGTACGTCCAACAAATGCTTGAGCCGTGAAAAAGATGCTTCTATACTATCATGGCCAACTATAATGGGTCACTACAAGCTGTCGATTGCCAAATTCACAGCGTGGGATACGATATGGCCGTCAACTCAGGAGCTTGCGGCGACACAGATTGCCTCATCAGGTCACCTACGACGTTGTAGCGACGCCGATACAACCAACAAATGCTTGAGCCGTGAAAAAGAGGCTTCTATACTATCATGGCCAACTATAATGGGTCACTACAAGCTGTCGATTGCCATATTCACAGCGTGGGATACGATATGGCCGTCAACTCAGGAGCTTGCGGCGACCCAGATTGCCTCATCAGGTCACTTACGACGTTGTAGCGACGCCGGCGACTGTTGCGACGCCGGCGACCCAAATGACATCATCAGGTCACCTACGACGTTGTAACGACGGAGGTACGTCCAACAAATGCTTGAGCCGTGAAAAAGATGCTTCTATACTATCATGGCCAACTTTAATGGGTCACTACAAGCTGTCGATTGCCATATTCACAGCGTGGGATACGATATGGCCGTCAACTGAGGAGCTTGCGGCGACCCAAATGACCTCATCAGGTCACCTACGACGTTGTAACGACGGAGGTACGTCCAACAAATGCTTGAGCCGTGAAAAAGATGCTTCTATACTATCATGGCCAACTATAATGGGTCACTACAAGCTGTCGATTGCCAAATTCACAGCGTGGGATACGATATGGCCGTCAACTCAGGAGCTTGCGGCGACACAGATTGCCTCATCAGGTCACCTACGACGTTGTAGCGACGCCGATACAACCAACAAATGCTTGAGCCGTGAAAAAGAGGCTTCTATACTATCATGGCCAACTATAATGGGTCACTACAAGCTGTCGATTGCCATATTCACAGCGTGGGATACGATATGGCCGTCAACTCAGGAGCTTGCGGCGACCCAGATTGCCTCATCAGGTCACTTACGACGTTGTAGCGACGCCGATACAACCAACAAATGCTTGAGCCGTGAAAAAGATGCTTCTATACTATCATGGCCAACTATAATGGGTCACTACAAGCTGTCGATTGCCATATTCACAGCGTGGGATACGATATGGCCGTCAACTCAGGAGCTTGCGGCGACCCAAATGACCTCATCAGGTCACCTACGACGTTTGTAACGACGGATGTACGTCCAACAAATGCTTGAGCCGTGAAAAAGATGCTTCTATACTATCGTGGCCAACTATAATGGGTCACTACAAGCTGTCGATTGCCATATTCACAGCGTGGGATACGATATGGCCGTCAACTCGAGGAGCTTGCGGCGACACACATTGCCTCATCAGGTCACCTACGACGTTGTAACGACGCCGATACGACCAACAAATGCTTGAGCCGTGAAAAAGATGCTTCTATACTATCATGGCCAACTATAATGGGTCACTACAAGCTGTCGATTGCCATATTCACAGCGTGGGATACGATATGGCCGTCAACTGAGGAGCTTGCGGCGACCCAGATTGCCTCATCAGGTCACCTACGACGTTGTAGCGACGCCGATACAACCAACAAATGCTTGAGCCGTGAAAAAGATGCTTCTATACTATCATGGCCAACTATAATGGGTCACTACAAGCTGTCGATTGCCATATTCACAGCGTGGGATACGATATGGCCGTCAACTCGGGAGCTTGCGGCGACCCAGATTGCCTCATCAGGTCACCTACGACGTTGTAGCGACGCCGATACAACCAACAAATGCTTGAGCCGTGAAAAAGATGCTTCTATACTATCATGGCCAACTATAATGGGTCACTACAAGCTGTCGATTGCCATATTCACAGCGTGGGATACGATATGGCCGTCAACTCGGGAGCTTGCGGCGACCCAGATTGCCTCATCAGGTCACCTACGACGTTGTAGCGACGCCGATACAACCAACAAATGCTTGAGCCGTGAAAAAGATGCTTCTATACTATCATGGCCAACTATAATGGGTCACTACAAGCTGTCGATTGCCATATTCACAGCGTGGGATACGATATGGCCGTCAACTCGGGAGCTTGCGGCGACCCAGATTGCCTCATCAGGTCACCTACGACGTTGTAGCGACGCCGATACAACCAACAAATGCTTGAGCCGTGAAAAAGATGCTTCTATACTATCATGGCCAACTATAATGGGTCACTACAAGCTGTCGATTGCCATATTCACAGCGTGGGATACGATATGGCCGTCAACTCGGGAGCTTGCGGCGACCCAGATTGCCTCATCAGGTCACCTACGACGTTGTAACGACGCCGATACAACCAACAAATGCTTGAGCCGTGAAAAAGATGCTTCTATACTATCATGGCCAACTATAATGGGTCACTACAAGCTGTCGATTGCCATATTCACAGCGTGGGATACGATATGGCCGTCAACTCGGGAGCTTGCGGCGACCCAGATTGCCTCATCAGGTCACCTACGACGTTGTAGCGACGCCGATACAACCAACAAATGCTTGAGCCGTGAAAAAGATGCTTCTATACTATCATGGCCAACTATAATGGGTCACTACAAGCTGTCGATTGCCATATTCACAGCGTGGGATACGATATGGCCGTCAACTCGGGAGCTTGCGGCGACCCAGATTGCCTCATCAGGTCACCTACGACGTTGTAAGCGACGCGAGGTACGACCAACAAATGCTTGAGCCGTGAAAAAGATGCTTCTATACTATCATGGCCAACTATAATGGGTCACTACAAGCTGTCGATTGCCATATTCACAGCGTGGGATACGATATGGCCGTCAACTCGGGAGCTTGCGGCGACCCAGATTGCCTCATCAGGTCACCTACGACGTTGTAGCGACGCCGATACAACCAACAAATGCTTGAGCCGTGAAAAAGATGCTTCTATACTATCATGGCCAACTATAATGGGTCACTACAAGCTGTCGATTGCCATATTCACAGCGTGGGATACGATATGGCCATCAACTCAGGAGCTTGCGGCGACCCAAATGACCTCATCAGGTCACCTACGACGTTGTAGCGACGGATGTACGTCTAACAAATGCTTGAGCCGTGAAAAAGATGCTTCTATACTATCATGGCCAACTATAATGGGTCACTACAAGCTGTCGATTGCCAAATTCACAGCGTGGGATACGATATGGCCGTCAACTCAGGAGCTTGCGGCGACCCAAATTGCCTCATCAGGTCACTTACGACGTTGTAACGACGGATGTACGTCCAACAAATGCTTGAGCCGTGAAAAAGATGCTTCTATACTATCATGGCCAACTATAATGGGTCACTACAAGCTGTCGATTGCCATATTCACAGCGTGGGATACGATATGGCCGTCAACTGAGGAGCTTGCGGCGACCCAAATGGCCTCATCAGGTCACCTACGACGTTGTAGCACGACTGATCAGCATATATCCATCGTTGCTGTCGTTACCATTGGGTTACTACATGCTCTTGATTGCGACGTTCATAGCGTTTGATATCATATGGTGTTAGAGAGTTGTTTGCGGCCATCCCAATTTGGACTTTATAAGGTCACCTACGACGCTGTAGCATGGTTGATTCACTTACAAAGAGCTTGAGTAGTGGGGAATACAATATCAGAGCTGCATCTCGTAGCTAGCGCTTGACATCGAGAAGAAATACCAACATGAGAAGCGCAGTGTCATTGAACGGGCGCTCAGTGAATCGTATGCACTCGACGAGATAGAAGTTGACGGCAACGACTGAAACATATCGACTGCAGCACAAGAAGAAGATGGATTAGATTGAAGCATAGCGAGTTGACGAAGAGGCTATTTTATAGATGTAATAATATCTTCTAACTTTCTACATTCTCACTTACTATGAATTACATTCTAGTTCCTTTTGTTCCCTACCTTCTTCTTCATCTTGTCCCTAATCTTCCCTCGAAAGCCTTTTTTATGAGTAACAAGTGTGTCCAGTGAGATTTTCATATTACCAACATCTGTTGGCGAATGGGAGCAGCTGCCTTCACTGAACTCATATAATGGAGGCTTTTCATCTTCGTCGTCGTCACTGCTTTCAATTGATGGGGGCTTAGGCAGTGTCTCTTGAAATCGCCAGTCTTGGTTGCCACTAATGTTCGTATCATTTAATCCACTTGTATTTGAAGCCTCGTCAAAGGAGCGGCTGAAGGTTTTAAAGACCTTTTGAGTAAGTTTCTGGGGTTTAGCGCTGGAATACTGCTGCTGTTTTTTCTTCACTCTTTTGTTTGTGCTCTTTTTATTGTTGGCAGATGGACTGTCAATACCAATGAAGCCATTTTTGGAAAAGTCTAAAGCCGGTAAAAACTGAACGCATCGGTTGGCACCAGTTAGCTTTTGCACATCATTAATTTCAGGTTGAGTTTGCTCCTTGTACTTTGTATCCTTCTGCTGAGGAAGTAAAAAGGCACCTTCGTGCTCTGTATCTGCTGAGGACGTTGATTCTAAGATAAAATTGCCAAAACCAACAACGGGAACGCTATCGCCCCTGAAGACGTTGCTGCCACCAAACGCATTATCTGCAAAAGGATCATCTCCAAAAGGATCAAAATTGCTGACAACAGTATTTCTAGACTTGGCACTTTCACAAGGGCTACACGTTTCAGATTGAGTCTCTTCCTGAATGGGCTGAGCATTAAACATTGGTGTAGGAGAGGGTTGAGCATTATGCACTGACAAAGGAGAAGGTTGGGTTCCAGTATCAACACGAAGTTGAGCTTTGAATCTTTTCTTGATCTCTCTCGTGTTGGCATTTCTTTTCGGGTGTTCCTTGGACTTGAGACTAGCAGCAGAGGCAGCTGTTGAAGAATCTGCCGAGGATTGAGTCATATCTTCATCTTGAACCATAAAGGGCGACTCCTCTGTGGTAGATTGTTTTCTAGACGCAACAGAAGACGCCGCAACTCTACTAGATGCTACAGAAGAAGCTGTGGCTCTACTCGACGCAACAGAAGACGATGCAACTCTGCTAGATGCAACGGAAGAAGTTGCAGCTCTACTTGATGATGCAACAGAAGAAGATGCAACAGAACCTGAAGAACCCTCTGCAGAAGAATTTCTGCTGGATGCAACAGACGCTTCTTCACAAATTTTCCCCATGTTTTTATTCTTCGACTTCGCAAGGACTTTGTTGACCTTTTCAAGACTTTCTGCTAGCCTCTGTTTCCTTTGGTGGAACCTAAACTCGGCTCTTGAAACTGGTGTGGAAGGCTCCTGAGGAGGCATCGTCGAGGTTTCCTGTAAGTTTGTTTGCAAACTATCAACTTGCCCACGAGAGTGGCCACTTTTCACTGACATCGACGAATTACTCGAGTTATTGCTTTGCGAGTGAGACATCACCGACTCGGCTACTTGCACTGTTGAGTTATCGCTGTACACAGACGGTTTGAAATTGCCAGTGGGAATACATTGAGACTCCGACATCAACGATAGCACATCATCTTGTTTAGGATTGATGGTGAAAGATGACTTGACCGAGGGAGAAGGATTCGGTTTTGATAAAGTAGACAGTATAGAGACACTGTCAACATCAATTTGTTTCGCCAGTTCTCTGTAACGATTTGCCAACTTGGCAGTGTGGATGTGACCTGACACACTCGAGAATACGGAGATCTCATCGTTGGCATTCTTCCCTTGGGCTCCAAAATTGATCTGACTAGGAACGGACATTGGACTATCCTTGAATCTTTCAACATTCTTCTTTGTCTTCACCGAACCAGAGTCTCCCATTTTCTTGATGAGACGGAGGTAGGACCTGCTGACCAATGGTTTCGACTTGTCGAAGGCTCCTTCCTCACCACATTCAGGGCAAGGGATGCTCTTGGAACGTGTACTCTGGAATACACACTCTTTGCAAATGATATGCTCACAAGCAAACGAATGTAGAGGCTCATGCTCACCAGCCTCTTCAAACTTGTGCGAACAGCAAGGGCAGCGCATCAACTTGGACACACTATTATCACTTGCAGCGGAGTCGTCAGCAGATGGCGCTGCTTGAATTGCTCTATCACTATCTTCGTCTCTAGTCTCAACCTCCTTCCTGGGTTCCGTAAACACATTGACGGCGAGAGGAGTTGGTGGTGGAGACATCTGCAATAGCAACCTACACTCTGCCAAGGTAGATGCAACTAGATCGGATGCAATGAGTCCAGCAGAACACCCACTTTCTGTGCCATCGTGTGAGCTTTGGCTTGCAGATGATGCTGTCTGCTTTAGACGTTCCATTACACTTTTGAGCGATTCTTTTGACTTTCGAGAATGTGCCACCGATGGAATTGTGTCTTCCAGGGAGTAAACCAAAGAGGAAGAGGCATTGGAGCGAGAAGTGACAGAATGCTCAACATTGTATAAAGTTTCGTCATCCTCTTCCTCTACCTCCTCCTCTACTTTCTGCTCTTCCTGCACTGCTTCATACTTCTTTTCTGCATTGGACGCTTGGTACTTCTTTTCATCATTGGACGCTGATTTGTAGTCGAGGAAACTCATTGTGTCTAGATCGCTGCGCAACTTATTCATGGACGGAGAATCGGCAGTATCGGACATTTTGATGGGTGGAATGCTATCATCCATTGAGTACGTCATGTTCAAAGTAGCAGGCGAGTCTTGCTCATTTTGACTTCGATAGACTTCAGTCTTAGGAACAACACTCGAGCCACTTGAGCCGATGGTCTCCTTTTGACTGGTTCGATACACATCATGTGCAGGCACATCCGGTTCCGGCGATCCAATAGTTTGCCATTTGCGAATGTAGTCATTGGTCTTTGCAGACAATGCCTTTGAAGCACTACCTGGACTGGCGATCCGTCCGGGAGAGTTAAGGCGTGGACCAGGCGAAAGGCTAGTTGATACCTCGCGTTTGGTATACGGCGAAGATGATGATGATTTCCAGCCTTGTGATTTCACAGGTGAATCGTTTATCAGGCGTAGCTCTCCACGCAGGTACAGAGGGATGTTGTTCTCCTGACCAGCTGATCTCCAAGACTGCTTCGCTCTCGATTTCTCTTTTGACCTAACCTCCGATGGCAAACACTGTTCGTCTCGACTTGGTTTACGGGGCTTTTGTTGCCCTCCCATGCGGAGCGGAGGGAGCTTACGCGTCCACCCTCTCCGTTTTTGAGGTGATAGAGGATACCTCATCTTATTGCTTTGTTTGTAATAGCCAAAAGGCAACCAATGTAATGATAAGTAGTAGCAGAGGTTTGCCTGTAATGAAATGTTGGCGTGTTCCTATGGTTGGCGATTGGAAGAAAAGTTGCCCGATGAGTTATCGTCGGCGGCAAGTTTACTACGAAAGCACATGACCAAGATAGAGAGCGAGGCAGGGGGATGGAGGTGAGATGCCCATCTTGTGACACAAATTTGTGTTCTTCAACTAACTCCACAGGCAGAAGTTAAAACATCACATCAAATAATCACTGAACACAACATTCAGACACAACGGACCCATCGAAGTAAATCAACAACACCATGTCCGATAACGCAGCAGACGACGCCTCCATCAGCTCCGGCGGCGGCGAAGAAACCAAAGATGGCAAGCGCAAGGAACGCCTCGAACAAAATCGAATTTCAGCCCGTGAATCACGCAAACGCAAAAAGAACATGATCGAGGAGCTTCAACGGACAGTCATTACACTCAGCCGTGAAAACAAGGAATTGAATGAGCGGAATGATACATTGAGGAGGGAGCTTGTGGAAATTGGGACGAATAATCCGGGAGTGGTGAATATTCAGGCGTTGATGAGTTGTACGGGGAGTACGTCGGATGCGGCTGCTACGGCTGCGGCGACTGCGGCTGCCTTGCCGGAGGGGATTCCTTCTGGGAATGCTGCGGGGGGTGCTGCAACTGGTGGCAATACTAATGGGGCGGATAATAGCGCTGCTGCTGCTGCGCCTTCGGCCAATCCTCAAGCGGCACAAAATCAGCAGCAGGTGCAAAATGAAATTCAGCAGCAACAACAAGCGTTGATGCAACAAATGTTTGCAATGAACCCTGCATTAATGGGTGGGATGATGGGTATGTCTGGAATGATGGGAGGGATGGGATTGCAACAACCGCAACAGCAACCGTCAGATCAACAGCAGCAACAACAACAACAGGCACCAGCACCTGCCAATCCTCCAAAATAGTGACAAGGTGATGCGCGGGGCAGTTGGTTAGAAATTGAGAAAAGAAGGCTGTGCTAAGAAAGGGGAACTACAATATTGTAGGATGGTCGGAATTATTTCATTCGGTTTGATGTCGTTTTATACTCTTAATATTGTAGATAAATTATTATGATTGTTGTTGAAGAAACAGGCATTAGAGTGATGCGATTATGGACTTTTTGTTAATAACGTTAGCTGTGAAGATTTGCTAAGGAGTCAAGGCTCCACTTGGCAATCATCATAATGCCTCCTTTTCTTCAGGGGAGATTTGTTCGGGTAAAACTTCGTCTGTGGTAGATGCAGGGTCAGTATTGAGGTTTTCTTCCTGGGATTCACTCTCACTCGGTTCGGTCTCCGTCGTTGACACTGGTTGCTCCTCTGATGCTTCTACAGTCTCCGTTTCTTCTTTAACAACGGGGGCTTCGTCCTCACTGTTAGGAGGTGTGGCAGAGACATCGTTCTGTTCATGAGATGTTTCTTCGTCTTGAGTGTCACTAGGTGCTGCGTGTTCCTCTAGGGGGGATTTTACCTGCTCCTTGGGAATAGTAGTCGTGTGCTCTTCCGGTACTTCCTCCTTCCCTGATGAAGCCTCATCGTTGGCAGGCAAGTTACCATCGCCCTCGATGTTCTCTTCTTGTCCCTCTTTGTTATCAATCGGGCCTGAGTCAACTGAAGGTGTTGGAGCTCCATCGTCAGCCTCTTTCTTTTCATCCGCCACGTCTTCCTCCTGTGGTGTATCCTCTGGTTCAGGTTGTATCACAACTATGTCAAGTTCCTGCTCGAGTACCTTCATTGCAGTGAATTTCCATGGCAGCACACCAGGGAGACAGTTCAGCGCACCCGTCACGTACTGCAATTCTTTAATCAAACGAATCTTTCCATTATCCGTGGTTGGCATGGTAAAGTTCTTTTCTGCAGATATTGCAGCAGCCTTGTACAAGGATGGAATTTTGTGGTCCAAGTACGCAAAGATCCGTGAAAATACATCACGGAGTAATTCATCCGGCAGCATCACTTTTAACACTTGATGCATCTTCGTTGTATTTGTTAATACACTATCCAAAAATGCACAGCATTCTAAAGCGGCATCGGGACTTTCTGGCATGGGCATGGTCGCCCCCCTTTCGTCAAAGCTTGTCTTTGCAATTTTGGGTGCCAGTGAGTGTTCAACAATTCCACCGATGATACTGACGAGCTTATTCAGAACCTTTTCACTGTGTTCTGCATAATCTGTTTTGATCTTGTCCAGGTCAGTGAGAAAGAGCGTGCTGCTTTGCTGGTAATTGTGCCATGAGAGCAGCACGAATGTGGGGTAGGATGGCGAGCATGAGCGCAATGCATTGAGTGACAATTGCTAGGTGTTTGGCGTTGATACTTTTCAATCTTGCTGCACTATGGATAGCTCCTGCACCAAGCACAAGATGAGTAGACCGAGTATTGAATAACCGGAGCAATTCGCATACTTTCCCAACAATATTTGTGGCCAATGTTTGGAAGTGAGCTGCACATGCGACATCATCCATCACCATCTCAAGCAGCAAGAGGCATGACCAGACGACTTTGTAACGCAAACCCTCCACATCCGCATCAGCCATTTTCGCGGCAGGTGACGGGGGGACGTTTGCGGCTGCAGCGGTCTCTGTCCCTCTTGCTGTTGCTCTCGAAGAAAATGCTGCTCTCCCCGAGCAAAGTCGGGTTAACGCTGCCTGTCGCTCACCAGAAACGTTACATTGGACCCATCGCTCGCTGTCTAGTGCTGCAACCAACGATGACATGTTGGCTTCATGTTTTCGCTCAACAAATGACTTCGCCTGGGCTAGCAAGGTACTTCGCAGCCCATATGCTTTCTTCCCAGAAAACCGTTCCAATTGCAGTGTAAAAGTTAAACTAGTGTCCCACAATTGACGCATCCCATCAAATGACACGAGAGAGTGTGCTTCTCGACGTAGACGTAGTAGCTCTGAAACAGATTTTTCTGCTAGATCAGCTGCGGCAGACAACGCTGCTGCTGTTGCTGATTTTGTGAGTTGAGATGCCTCATTTCCTTGGCCATCTGTGGAATTTGTTGCCTCGTTTGCTGCTGCTTTGTCATCGAGTAATATTCCTTCACTAATGCAGTATTTGTTGACAGCAACTGCTCCCCACATCAAACCAAGTACTTGTTCAAACAGCATTTTCAAACAATCCAAAAACTGGTCTAGAGACATGCTTGCAACACCAGAGATGCCCTTAGCAGAAGCATCCGCGCCATTGCTAGTTGTCTTTGCAGCATCCGCAACGCATTCTGTAACAATTGCCTTCACAGTTACACTGATGAGATCGCAGAGCCTCTTTTGATAGGTTGCTCCAGCCACGGATAGTTGACCACACAGGCGTAAAGATTGAACGACTCCCCGAATGTTTGCTCGGCGATCAGTTGTTAATGATATTCGAGGTGGGGCACGGAAATCAATATCACCCTCTGTTCCCCATGACAAAAATGTGTCTACCAACTCGTCTGTGATGTTGCGAACAACCAACTTTTCATATTCATCAAGTTGTTCTCCAATTTTGGACAAGGCTCGGAGTTTGCCTAAGCTCAGGTGCTGACTCGAACCATCTCCAGATTCTTGTTCAGGTGTCTGAGCCAGCAATGAACGTGCCACTCTAAGAGCTTCAATGGCACCAAGATGGTCTCCCACGGACATTAGGCTAGCTATTGAAGCTTTACAATTCACTACGTCTTCAATTCCTTCCATCACACGTGAAATGGCTCGTAAATCCGCACGGGTATTGTCCATGATGGGAACTAATTCCACATTGGTCACACATCGTTCTTGCAATGAATGTATTTCGGTTCGTAATTCTTTCACTTCGTCAACACTTTCCGTTACAAGCTTTTGCAGTTCCGAAAATCGATTTGTCTCTCGGAAGAACTTTTCACTCTTTGATCGAACCTGGTCTAATAGTGCCAACTCAACAGCATCCAAATGAAGTGTAAATGTTTCTGGTTTTCGCAATGTAATCACGTTTCCAGCTGTTGGTCTCGATGTTTCGTGTCCTTCTTTTGACAAGGAACTTCCAGACTGATCAGGTAGCGAATTTAAGTTTTGCTTATCTTCAGTTCTCCGTGGTGGTCTGGTTGGAATTGTTGTATCATTTTCTTCATCCTGTCGTGCTTTCTCGTCGGCCTCTTTTAGTTTTTGTTCTGCGAGGGCATGTAATTCTGCCTCCTTTGCACGTATTTGAGCAACTTCTTCATCGCTCACAACTAGCAGCTTCTCAAAACAGACTGGATCCGTCAAATCAAAATGCGACGAAAAGAATATTTCAGGCACCGCCTCAATAGCTTTCGCTACCTCTGCTGTAGTTGATAAATTGTCCTCTGCCGACACATGCACCGCTTCATTTTCTATTTCAGTATCATTCTCATCTTCACTCTTTTCTGGAATCTTCCCCCTATTCTTACTTCGTTCCCTCATTGCCTTGAATCCTCCACCACGATCTTCAAATCTCATCCCCAACATCCCAGAAGACTTCAAAAACCTTTCCACTGATACTAAATCCAATTCAGCAATATCACTAGGCAATTCTTCCAATTGCAATTCTGGAACATCATCAGGACCAAACTCTGGTTCAAATTCTTCCCATATGGGTGTCGAACCAACTCCCAACCCACCCACAATGCCACCTGCCCCAATCATATCGTCACCATCATCACCTCCCTCACCACCCATTAATGGTCCACCATCAATACCAGGCACAGTCCCTAAATACTTGCGTGAATAATGATCAAACCATCCCGTAAAATCATCCAAACTACCCGCCATGGTATTCAATGCCGCCGATGCCTGAGCCGATGAGGAATTGGCATATCCCGCCAATTCGGTCATACCAGCCGCGGAGAATATCGATGCAGCGTAAGATTCTCCACCGATGCCATTGGTAGTACTGCCCCGAGTACCGTCGGATCCGACATGATCGAGGGATATTGGAGTTCCGTGACTGGATAGACCACCACTGCGATGTCTGGAACGTGAGTGATAGGAGGAAGTGTTGGTTGCGTGATGGGATGTTGCAGTTGTTGGTGGTCCACCATGCCAGCTATCATATCCTGGATTGGTCACTACCCCGAGAAGATTGAACCAATCCATTTGGCTATTTGGATTCAAAGCCGCTGCTGGTGCTGCTGTAGTTTGACTTTTTGTTGACTGAGTTGTTGTATTTGTGTTCGTATCTGTCTGAGAAGACGATTTTGCAATGCTTGATTGATCTTTGCTCGATTTTGAACCGCCACTGGCAGCAGCACGCTTACGTTCTTCTGCACGTCGTTTTGCAGCGGCTACTGCATCACTTCTAGATTTTGGTTTAGCTGGTGCATTGTTTTTGTTAGGATTCTCTACACCACCGCTGCTGTTTTTGTCAGCAGATGTTGCTGCGTTGTTATCTCCTTCTCCCATCTTTTCTGCACTGTTACTTAGCCCATTAGCACCACTATCCTTCTTTACTGATGAATTTGTTGGAGCATACGAAACAGCGCGAAGGACGCTCTCTGCTTCTGCAAGGGCTGCTTTTCGAGCAATGTCTCTTTTTTCCACCTCTGATGATGACTCTATCGCGCTACTACCGTTTTCATAAAGCAGCCCATTCTCAGCGCTTCTCTTGCCATCATTATTCATGATGATGGTGGTTATTGTCGTTGATTCCTTCCCAGGTGGCACCACTAATCATCTATCTTTGCTGAGGTCATCGTGATAAAATTTTGCGTTGAAAAATGAGATCGTGGCATGCACGCGATCCCGAGGAGTTACGAGAAGGAAAAGAGGGAATACATGAGACCAGCCTCCAGATTGGATGGAGATCGGGCCAGTTGAATACAGCGGATGAATACTTTGTTATTTATTACTATTTAAGAGACTAATAACAAACTGTACAACAAGTCTCGGCATCACATGTAACTTGATCAAAAGGATCATCTGGGTCGCAATCGGCAGTTAACTCGGCAAGAGTACCAGTCGTAGGATCACGCAGAGAACAAACCTCAGCTGGCATTGCTCCCTCAAATTTGTTGGAGTGCAGTCGAAGGGATATAAGCTTGGTCAGATGCTTGAGTTCCGCAGGAATGATACCTGTGAAGGCATTATTCTTCAGATCAAGAACGCTGAGGTTATGAAAATCACTTAACTCCGAAGGAAGATTGCCCCCAATACTATTTTCAGAGAGATCCAGAACAGTCACTTTGCCACCGAGTCCTCCAAGAGCAAACTCTGGTGGTATTGTCCCACTTAGCCTATTGGAAGGGAGAGATATCTCCACTACCGCATTGTTGTCGCAAGTCATACCATACCAAGTGCATTCGTCATCGTTAGTTTTCCAGCCGCTATCAATTTTCCACGAGAACTCTGGGCTAGTAGCTATGTAGAATGACATGAGTCCAAATCGTCGAAGCTTCCGGAAGTCATCCAACTCATTCAAGTTGCTTGAGTTGGCAAGCCATAGATACGCCCTATATGAAGGGGACTCTGTGTCTGATAAAGGATTTTCTTCCAAGCCAGTCATGTGTGTAATCAGCATACTCTTGAGTTCGGGATTCTCTTCATTGTTGGGACGGTTCGTTTGTATCGGGTAGTGGATTTGTATCGGAAGGATCTTCGATGATCGAGTGAACCTCTCCGTATTTAAAGCACTTTGTGCAACACTCACACGTAACTTCTGGGCCCAAACAATCAGTCCAGAGCTCGACCAACCCAGGTAAAGAACAAATATCAGCGGGTACTGTGCCTTTCAACTCGTTGGAGTTCAGAGTGAGTTGCTTCAAAGTAGAGATATTTCCCAATTCATTGGGGAATGGTCCACTTAGTACGTTGTTGTCCAGTAGGAATATCTCAAGTAAGTTAAGCTTTCCAATCTCAGGAGGTATTACTCCATACAGCGAATTGCCTGCAAAATTGATCGATTTCAATGTTCGCATGTTCATCAACTCGAGTGGAATTTCCCCAACGAGATTGTTTTCGCTGAGGTTGAGACTAGAAGATATGCCACTATGACAGTCTTCAACTCCAAACCAGCTGCATGCATCGTCGTCGGTAAGCCACCCAGTGTTTTGATCCCATCCAGCTCCCGCAAGCGCAAAGTATAATGTAGCAAGAGCAAATTTTTGAGATACAATGAGATCAGGGACACCCTCGTAGCTTGAATGAGTCACAAGCCAAACATAAGATTTGTATTGAAAAGAATCCAAATCATTTAGCCCTTCGCCATCATCTAAAGCCTGAGCTTTGAGCTTGCTCAGAATGACGCCATTTGGATCGACGCCATGAGTATCATGGGTCAATTGGCTTGCAATCTCAGTGCTAACTCCGCTATCATGACCAAAACCAACGGGCTCGAAGCAAATAGTGCAACAATGCTCCGGACATGATATTCTGAAATTGCTTGTCGACGACGTTGAGCAGTCCGCCCAGAGAAAATGCAGTTGGCCTTCTCGCAAATGACACACCTCCGCGGGAATTGTCCCTCCTTGAAATTCATTGTGGTAAATTGTAAGTTTTTGCAGGCTGGTCAAGTGACCAATGTCACCTGACAATCCGCTATCAAATTGATTATCATGCAATGAAAGCACCTTCAATTTGTTCCATTTGAACATTGCCATAGTTGGTAAAGGTCCACTTAGCTGATTGTTTGACAAATCAATTGATTCAATGTATGGAAGAAAGGCTAACTCAGCGGGTAATGTACCCTTCAATTGCCATTTTGGTAACTCCAGCGAAACAACAACCATATCACTTGTAACAGAATATGGTGCGTTTTCTCGATCATTCAAATCTCGGCAAGTCACACCCGACCATTCACATTCATAAATACCCTCTTGTGGAAAGTGACTTGGAGATAGAAGCAATACAACGCATATATTTGCATAATTCTCATGCGAGGCATTCCAATAGTGTTTGTCTCTTTGTTAATGACATCTGTGCGAGAGTTGTAGAGATAGGTATATGCTTGCCATTGATAGCTTTGTGTCAGACCCGAGTTGGCCGAGGGGTTGAGATACATGTTGTCAACCTCGTCAACGAAATTGACTGATGCTTGATTTGTTCCTGACGTGCCGGGGATAGATTGAAAGTTATCAACATAGGACGATTTGATGAGAAAAAGAAGCTCATTGTCATTAATGTTTGGTGTAGGCGGAGGTTGAACTTGAGTTGGAGGTGCAACTGGAGATTGTTGTGGCTGTGGTTGGGTACCAGTAATAGGAATTTTAGGACTGGGCGAACCGTTTGTAATAGTGATCGTCGGAATCTCAGCTTTGTCCTCTTCCTCCGTATCAACAAAATTACTACCAAATTCTTCGGAGCGATTGTATTCTCTTTCATTAGTAAGAGAGTAAACAACCAATGACACACCAACAGTGATAATCACTGAGGCCATGATAGCATACAAGGCACGCTTCTTTCTTTGATTCACTCTTCCTCTTTGAGCTCTTCTCCCACTCGATCCCAGTGAACCATTGTTTCTCATGTTTAAATCTCTTGCCAGCTTCTGTCTACGCTTTCCTTTGACACGCTGAGCAATCATTTTCCGTACTGTTGCACGATCACCAAATCTGAACTCGAATGCATGACGCAATTCATCTTCTGGAGTAAACATTGGTTCATCGTCCTCTCCGTACATCAGAGAGCTCTTTGGATATACTTGATCCTTTGTGAGCATGGCTTGTTGTTCTTCGTCATCATCCATATCCGGAATGACTGACGGATCTTCACTACTAGATGATGAACTGCTGCTACCCTCATCTGAGTTGGAATCCTCATCAGAGTCGGACTCTTCTTCATCAGACTCAGAGTCACTTTCGGATGATTCAGAAGAATTTTCATCATCTGATTCTTCTGTCTGAACACTGGACATTATCACCTTTGCCTTCTTCTTTGATCGATTCACTCTCTTCAGTGGCTGGTTGTGAAAGATTCGGTGTTTCATCTTCCTTCGTTTTGTGCGGTCGTCTTTTCAAGCTCTTCCAAGTCCACTTCCGTCGGTACTATGGCTGTGCTGGCTGCTGCGGCAGGTATTCCATTAGAAGCGGGGGTTTCACCTGATTTTGTAGTTTCCAAATAAGATACTTTATTGTTTTCCTCATCAGCCGCAGCTTCGTCGGCCTGAGGGACATTATGTGCTACAATGTCGGGTACGCCGATTAGACGTGGGTAGATCTATGGTATATCTGGTTCCACAGATCCTCCTTCCGTCGTCTGGGCATCTTCCTGACTCATCTTGCTATTGTCTTTGTGAGGACTAAAAGGTCATAGCACGCAAGATCTGCACCTTTTTGTCATGGTCAAAATGAAATACCACAGCCCCAAAAAATAATGACGTCACGAATGCTGGCAAACTCCGACACGCCCAATCGTCATCCTTCCTCATAAATAGTAGGGACTCCACTAAATGGCACTCCTCGCCGAAGCCACTCATCTCCGACAAATATTTTTGGATTCCACGCCCGACGTCTTACGCACGAAGAGGAGTTCTCGAGGATTGAATCACTCTCACATCATCACCATCACAGACACCAATCATTTACGGATTGCACCATTGACACACTACCTACCCCTACCACCCCACAAAATAGAAACAATGGAGCACTCTCAACTTACCTCTTTGCAACTGTCGCCCTCCTCTCCTGTCAGTCCACTGATGTCATCGCGTAGGAGATCGCGGCGAGCATGTGTTGGATTTGTAGCGTTGGCTGTTGGTAAGTCTTCGGGTTCGGACACGTGTTGGTTGGCCTGCGTGGATAGTAACGCTGCTGCTGGCTGTGCCTTTGAAGCTGGCCTGCATATGTATAGCGGTATCATCCAATCTCATGCGCATATTTCATGTGCTGAAATATTACTAATGTCATTTAAATCATATCCACTGACACGAACCCTTTTCATATCTGCCCTCATTCACAGCCACCACCATTCCATACAATAACGCACTTGTAGTCCGCCCCGGATTTTCATTTGTGCCACGCGCCTCCCCGAATTCACCATCAGTACAACAACAATCTAGCCTTTCGCGACGAACCACTCCCTTAATGAGCACCTTGACATCACAAGATCAGGCCCTCGAAGCAGAGACCAACCCAATCCAATACGATGACCTTGATTTTAGCAATAATGATATTTTCGGTGACGGAGGAGGAAACGAGCAAACACCACCCCCCAAAAAGGCCACTGCCACCAAATCCCGACAAAAAATAGAAACTTCACGAGTCCCACAACACTCCGCAGCAGGACAAAGGAACGTGGAAGAAACAGTCGGACGGCGAATCCGTGCCAATGTTCGTGAGACTGGATTTGATTCGATGAAGTACTATATGAAAACTATGGGGAATCATGATTTGTTGCAGAAGAATGAGGAGATTATTTTGGCGAGGGAGATTCAGATTTTGATTAAATGGGAGGAGTTGAGGGAAGAATTGGAGTCGGAATTGTTGAGGTGGGTAAATTTTTGTGCTTTTGATTGACACCTGTATTTTTGTGGATGTTGAATTGTCATTTGCTAACGATATTTTTCTCTTTCTTTGTTATCATCAAAGACCACCTACATATCAGGAATGGGCAAACGCCATTAAACCAGGCATGACCGTCACTCAAATTAAGAAACAAATCCGCCGCTCCCTCCGGGCCAAGGCAGCCCTTACAGAGTCCAACCTCCGTCTAGTCATTAGTATTGCCAAGCGCTACCAGGGGAGGGGACTTAACATGCAAGACTTGTGTCAGGAGGGGACTCTGGGTTTGACGCGAGCCTGCGAAAAGTTTGATCCGGAGAGGGGCTTTCGGTTCTCGACATATGCCACGTGGTGGATTAAGCAGGGTATCATGCGTGCGATTGCGGATCAGGCGAGGACCATCCGTTTGCCTGTTCATATTCATGACCAATTGAGTGTTGTGAGAAAGGCTGAGAGGGACTTGCAAAATGAATTGGGGAGGGATCCAACAAAGGAGGAGGTTGCATTTAAGGTTGGAATCAAACCTGATAAGATTGAGTTTTTGAAGCGGGCGTCGGTTGGATCTGTGTCCATGGAGCAGGAGCTTGGAAGTGGAAAAACAAAAGGTTCCGGAGCTGGAACGGGTGGGGCAAAAGGTGGAGCATCTGGCAGTGAGCGTTCATTCACCCTTGGAGACACACTTGGCGACCCAGACCAAAAGCCAGTAGATATGGCACAATACCGAATGCTTCAAGATGATGTAGGAAGACTTATCTGCACTCTTAATGCACGAGAGCAAGCTGTCATTCGCATGCGCTTTGGATTGGATGATGGCAAAGCCAAGACATTGGAAGAAATTGGAAAGAAATTTTCCGTCACGAGGGAAAGAATACGTCAAATTGAAGCTAGGGCATTGCACAAACTACGACAGCCTTACAGAAACCATACTGTGAAGTGTTACGCAAATGAGCTGTAGAGACACTTAATGTTGAAACTTAAAAACAAATAATAGAATTGCCATTTGATGTGATTGTTTAGCTGTTGTCAGTTGTTAGTGTTTTTGTAGTGCCTATCTTGTCCAAAGGTGGACGTATCCTGCTTCCAACAAACGCAATGGATCTTTTGAAAAGGTGTCAGGTGCTTCGAAGCATTTGGATCCAGTCAATGAAGCCGAGAGGTTATGGTATGTAGGTCAGCAGGATCTAGCCGCACGCATCCACGTGCGTGACTAAATAAAAAATTGCTTCCGGCTTCCGCGATTTCAATTTTCACAATCCAACTCTTCTTTGGATGACTGTCATGACGAGGAGTTCTCACACTACCTACGCATCATCTCCTAACCAACATGGCGACTCTACAACCGACCAATAATCTCGTTACTCCCCTCCTGACTGATCTGTATCAGATCACGATGGCCTATGCGTATTGGAAGACAGGCCAGCACACGAAAAAAGCACACTTCGAACTTTTCTTCCGGAAGAATCCATTTGGAGGCTCGTACACACTATTCGCTGGTCTAGATGAGGTGCTGAAGTTCTTGTCTAGTTTCCGATTCAGCCAAGATGATATTGAGTATCTGCGTAACACAACAGCGCTCTGCCACTGTGAACCAGCCTTCTTTGATGATTATCTTGCAAATTTGGACTGCTCTGAGGTTATTGTTCATGCAATGAAGGAAGGATCGATGGTGTTCCCTCGCGTCCCTCTTATTACAGTTACCGCACCATTGGGAATTGGAAATTTAATTGAAACAACGATGCTCACGCTAGTCAACTATCCGTCTTTAGTTGCAACGAATGCATCACGAATGGTTGTTGCCGCACGAGGACAATTTTGGGAAAAGACAGCAGGAGCATCTCTGCCTCGGTCCATGACACCACCCGAAAGTCCCAGGGCTGGTGCACTTTCCTCTGCAAAACCCAGAAAAAGTATGCAACTATCCGAGGGGGGACCTAGTGACTTTACGAGGCGTAAGCCCAAATGTGTCGAGTTCGGCTTGCGGCGTGCCCAGGGACCCGATGGTGGTTTCTCTGCATCAAAGTATTCTCATGTAGGTGGCTTCCACGCCACTTCCAATGTATTAGCAGGCAAATTGTTGAATTTGCCTATTGGAGGGACGCATGCCCATTCATTTGTGATGAGTTACACCTCTTTAGACTTGGTGCAGGACGCAAAGGTACAGAGAGTCGATAATGGTGAAATGGTGTTGTTGCTACCATTGGTTAGAAAATACCAAGCCGAATTGGAATGGCATGATACCAATGAAGGTGAAATGGCTGCTTTCATTGGATATGCTTCAAGCTTTCCAAACTCATTCCTCTGTCTAATCGACACCTATGATACACTTCAAAGTGGACTGCGCAACTTTATTCTCGTAGCACTTGCCTTGAACGATCTTGGTCATACGCCTCGTGGTATCCGTTTAGATTCTGGAGATTTGTCTTATCTCTCATTGGAATGTGAGTATCTATTCCACGAGATTGGAGATCGCTTCAAACCGATCATTCTTTTATGATCTAGATATTGTAGCCTCCAATGATATCAATGAAGCAGTTTTTGCATTCACTCAACAAGCAAGGACATGCAATCACAATGTTTGGCATAGGAACCAATCTTGTCACTTGTCAAAATCAACCAGCACTTGGATGTGTATACAAGCTTGTTGAAATCGATGGTGAACCCAGGATTAAGCTGTCGAATGATCTGGACAAGGTTCTTATCCCTGGGCAGAAGATTGCATATAGACTATTTGGTGAGGCAGGATGGCCACTTCTTGATTACATGGCTGGTATACATGAAGAGGCTCAGCCAGCTGTCGGAGAACGAGTGCTGTGTCGTCATCCATTCATTGAACAAAAGAGGGTAGCCGTAATCCCTTCCAGAGTAGTCAAACTTCATTCACTTGTTTTTGATGGCAAGAATGGGATAGTTGGAGAACTGTCCTCAATCACAGAATCGAGACAATATGTCAACGATCAAATAAATAACACGCGTGCAGATTTGCTCCGATATGTCAACCCCGGAGAGTACAAGGTGTCAGTATCTGAGGATTCATTCCGCTTCTTGCACAATATGTGGCAACAGGAGACGCCAGTGACTGAATTACGCTAATTCTTAAGTTTTCTTAAAGTGTAGAATTAAGCACAAGCTAAGCTAAGTAATGGTTTAGTACTCGTTCGCTATTCAAATCTTATCTTCTTCCAACTTTTCTGTTGCTTCCTTGTGCATGTCATCTTCCATACTGCCTCCTTCACTGGCAGTAACATCCAAATCTTCTAAAAGTGCACCAACTCTTTCAAGCTCTTCCAAATATATTTTATGATCAGCAATTTTCGCTCGCTTCCTTTCACCAAGCACATGTCTGATGGCCCCCATTGATTTACGAACCTTCTTCCGTCTATCAGGTTGTATCATCATGTAACCGTGGCGACGAGCCAAATTGGCTTCTGTTAGTAACATATTCTTCTCTTTGTAAAGAACGAGCCTACAGTCCAAAGTAGATAATTCAGTTCAAAAAACAAGTATGTGAGCAATAATGAGCTGCATAAAATTACTGTAAAGATGTACATCAAAATGGCAACTCACCACAACTTGTGCAAATCGTCATAACTTTTACGACGAAGCTCCTTTGCAGACCAAGAACGACCCACTCGCTCCGTCTGACGCTTCTCCTTCGACACAGTGTCACGAAATGCATCGAGAGGACTTGTACTCCCCTCCTTTCCAATCTTAGATATGAGATCGTGATTGGGCTCATATTTCCATGTCTTTGTTGTATTCCATTTCATCCATCTCTGGATCATTTCCTTTTTGTCGTCGCCGTTGTTGCTGCTGCTGCTTTCTCCGCCGCTGTTGTCATCCATTAGAAGAGGACTTGACGAAATAAATCGATGATGTCCAATTTGTGGTTGTGAAAGTGATGGCCACAATGCCTTGTTAATATTTTTCATGTGCATGGCACATCGTGTAGCTGCGGAGGTCAACATAATGATCTATTATTAAGTCTATTCCGTGTAGACTGCCTGTAGTGAACTGTGTAGCAGCGTGTGGTTCTCAGCAGGGTTGTTTGATTTTTGGTTTGTGTTGATGAGTATTATTTGTAACAGAGCTTGTAGCAAAAAATGATACAATGGTAACATCCTTTGTAAACACATGATTAAGTATCGTGGGTCGTGGGCATGGATAGGTGCGTGGTGGTTTTGGTTGAACTCCCGATCTTCAACGTTCCAAAAAGCTGCTGTTTTGCTTCATGCTTTTTGACACCCCAACATGCCAAAAATACCGCAATTATTAACATGATGAAGCTTGCCACCTACGCCGCCCTTGTGGGCTCTGCTGCTGCCTTTGCGCCTGCTCAAACTGGTCGTGTTTCCTCGGCTGTGTCTGAGACCAAGGCCGATCTCGAAACTTTGGCTGCCAAGGCCAACCCTGTCGTCAAGTTCTTTGATCCGCTCAACCTTGCAGAGGCTGAATTCTGGGGTACCTCCAATGAGGCCACCATCGGTTTCCTCCGTGAATCAGAGGTCAAGCACGGCCGTGTTGCTATGTTCGCCTTTGTTGGGTACATTGTTCACGCCAATGGTATCACTTGGCCATGGCCAATGACTTTGTCTGGTGAACCTTTCCCACAGGTTTCAAATGCACCTGAGGCTTGGGATGCCATTCCCGAGGCTGCCAAGTGGCAAATCATGTTGTTCGTTGGATTCCTTGAGGCGGTAAGATTTAATTTGTACAATATCATTTTGGTCGTGTATGAATCTTGTGAGCAATAATCCTTACACAACTTGTTTCTACCTTGTTGCGTCTATGGTGCGTACAGTGGCGTGAATCTCAAGGAACTCATTACATGAAGGGAGGAAAGATCGGGATACTTCCCAGATTTCGATGCCAAATACATCCCTGGTGGCGCTCTTAACCTCTACAATCCCTTCCCAAGAAAAGATATTGCCGTCATGTCAGATGAACAAAAGGAGAAGAGACTTGTAGCTGAAATCAACAATGGTCGTTTGGCCATGCTTGGAATCTTTGGATTCATCTCAGAGGGTGCTACCGAAGGTTCAGTGCCCGCCCTTAAGGGAATCATTTCACACTATGATGGAGATGTCATGGCACCTTTCGCCACCAGCATTTTCCCTTCTTTCCCTGCGTTGAACTAAGCAGCATGAATTGTTATTTCAGTCGCACCACAAAGTCACACGCTCTTGGAGAGAGAGGTGTCCAACTCTTGCATGATGTATCATTCCGTGCTTAGTGAGCTTGCTTGACTGACCTATGCAGGTGAAGATTCAGGCTAGTATTTTAGTATTCTAATGTAAAGTTTTTATCTATTGCTGCAAGTCAACCACCAAATGAATCAAACGACTATCAAGCTGATTGTGTACATTTTTTATCAATCCTACTTATCACTCTAGCTCCAGTAAAGATGAGTCACTCCAAAATGACAATCATCGTCACATCCTCTCACACGAATCGAGACCACAAGATCCGATTTGGTATTTTTCTCGTCGTCGAATACAGTCAGCAGTCTCATCCCAGGCATAGGCATTTGTACCTTCTCTGCAAACTGCTCTTTGTTCAGCGTCGACATGGTTCTTGTCTCTCCATTTTCAATAGCGTATTCGAGTACGAATGAGTCAGGAAGAGTGTTACACAACTCCAAATTCAATGCAACGAATCCACTCTCAACACCTGAAGCTTTCAGGACCAACCAACCAACAGATTCTATACCCCAGACGCCACCTCTTGATCCTTGGTGTCCTTCCAGTAAACATTCGCTTGACTTCAATGCACCGCATCCCGTAGATAATATGCTTCCATCACATTTGTCACCGGGGAAAGTATGAAGCACTTTCCATCCGTCCCCTGGCTCAATTTTATCTAATCTTCTTTGTGGCTGGCTTTTGATATCACCGATAGCAGTCGTACGCTGGTTAGTTGATCTTATCATGCTGGAGAGTAGAACTCTGCCACTCGGATTTGTCGTCAGCACGACGCATTACACGCTGTCGGAGCCATCTCTTTTGGAGTAAATGACGTTCCTTTGCATTGGAAGGATCTTTTCCCAGGTTGGCAATTTCGATTGGATTCACTTCGCCACTGTGTATCATGGCATCATCCGAGAGATATCCTTCGTACAAACCGTCGCTCTCTACTGAAACGTCACTATTGGTAATCACCGTTCTCAAACTTGTGTCAGCAGGATTAGCACGCGGCGTATGCTCGGTACGGCCTTTCATTCGACTCTTGCACAGTCGTTTTGGGAGCTTCATTAATTCTTCTAGTTGAAAGCAATGTGGAGCATCAGACTCGGTCAATGCTTTCACCTTATCTTGGACATTGGTAATGTATTCGCCCATGTGCCAATTTTCATCTGCCAAAGGATGCCCCTCAAAGATCGTCTTCTCGGCCCAAAAATCTATTGCATCGTCTAATGCTGCTAATATGTTGTATGATAGTGTGTATCCCTTTATTTGATGCATCCTCCAACCGATTGCAGTCGGCAGTACTGGAATGTGATCTATTGAGGCGTGGGAGGGGCGTTGCCACCGTGATCAACCCAGCAATGGCTATCAAACTTGTATGACTCCCCGTCACAGTAGCGCTGAGTTTTTGAAGAGCATTTGAGATACTGCGCTGCCCATTCAAGGCTAGATACAGCACTTTCACTGTCTGTCTCGTCAACACCAGCCATGGCATTGCCTAGTTGACCAACGTCAACATCTGCACTCTCGTGAAGATTACGAAGTACGTCAAAATCACCACCCCATAGGAATGGAAGTGACGTATCTCCAGCAAGAAGTGCTTGTCGTGCAAATAGATCGAACAAAGCTTTTGCAGTCTCGTCCGATTGTCCGTTCTCCAAGTTGTAATCGTCCCAAACAACCATGTCGACGTCCGATCCATAAATAGAGCTCCAACCTAAACTATGAATCAGCGTTGATCTTCCTCCAACCATGAGGTCATTTTCTTCTTGAGAATTCAATCCTGTCAAAGGTGGCAGACCAATCGCCCTGACCACGAGTTGCACGTTCAGTTTGTCAAACAAAGGTCCTAACAAACTTTCCATCGTTGCAGCCATGCTTTGGTGACCATGATTTCCTCCATAGCCCATACTCTGCCAGCTTCCTGTTACGACCACAGTGAAGGGAGAATTTGTCATCAACGCGTGCAACAGTCTTCGTTTCAATCCATCCCATGAACGAGAAGTTGTCCAACCTCCCTTCTCTTTCCAACTTGGTGCAATTTCGTCCAAAGCTTCTGCCGAAGTTATTGATCCTAGATCAACTTCTTGGCTCACCATAAACATGTTGATTCTTTCCTGTAATCTTTCATCAATATTTTCCAACTCCCAAGTGACAGTGTCATCAGCTTCATCTGTCGCTTGTACATTTTTTAACCCATAACCATGATAAGTAGCATATATGGCCTCTTTCGCCCTTACAACCAACTTTGCACCAGCATCCTGAAAATGATTTGCATACACAGCATCTGCTTGCCAAGATTCTTCTGGAAACTTACTCTCTGTCAAATCCAAAAAGGGGTTGCCTGCATTCTCAACCGTCATGTATGGCTCTTTTGGACGATCATCTGCACCACCATCGAAGAATCCCCAAAAGCCATATATGGATTTGAGTATGTAATGTCGCTGATTTGAATTTACGCTGGCAAATGGATCGTATTTGGTGTTCTTGTAAACAAATGTAGATTTGCTACTTGTGTGACTCAGTAGTGAGTTGTGCCATGCATTTTCTTCATCTGAAGTCAGTATCACCGACGAAATGAATGCAATGAATAGAAGCGCTATACAAGATGTAGTCCGATATCGCGGTGTCCATGCAAGAGATAATAGGGCAATAACTGGTGCACATTTCTGTCGTAACTGCTTTGTGTAGTGGAGATATAATGGTGCAGCAGTTTTTGATTTCGATCCTACTCTTGAAGTCGTTGTATTATTTGTCATAACCAGTCCTTCTAGTTCAGCCTCATCAAGGTGATTGTCATCAGCATCATTCAGAGCAATCTTTCGTTGAGTGCTATAGTATCCATTTCTGCTGTTGTTGTCATAGTTACTGCTGTAGGGCCGGTCAAAGTCGTCGTAAACTTCTGGCTCAAAATTGTCAAAATCTTCTTCTGGAGGATCCATTTTGAATTGTAGAACTATTGAATTGTGCTGTCTGCTGTTACGTTATTTTCTTCCTAACTGAAATGGTTCACCTCGATACCTTTGATCTGAAGATAATGTTTTAGATACTCTACTGAAAATGAAAAATGCATGCAGATCATGCCGCATGCCGCCATGGTCTTTTATCAAGAGATTTTGAATTCGAAGTTCGAAGCAAACAGCAACGGTCGGGTCGGTCCGGTCAGTGTCCGGCAGATCGCTCGGCCTCTCCCTCTCCGTCCAGCCAGTGCAGCTCCCGTCTCTGCTTGTCCCGCGGCAGTGGGGTCCCATTTAGCGAGTGACACCAAAGATCCAAGCCGTGATCCAAGATGAGATTCCGCTTCATGAAGTCCCTCCCAACGCGAGCCGATCATCATGGTGAGAGAGACTGTAATAAGTATTACACCGCCGCCTACAACCTGCCACTAGCTTACCCACCGGTGGCGATAAGACTGCTACAACCGTCCAAGCACTCTTAATCTGAGAGCGATACATATCTTGTGCCTTCGCACATACTTTTTAAGTTGGCAAAACACAAAAAACAAAAGCGAACTCAAATCTAAGAGGCAACAAAATCCATTGGCAATAATGGGTAACACAACAGGGAAATCCAAGCACGATGATGTACTTGATCTTTCGGGACATGGTAAAAAGAAGTTGTCAGAGCGCGAGGCGACGGCAACATGGTACCGCTACGGAGTGCCGGTAACTGATGTCTACGATGTGGTGGAAGTTCTCGGACAAGGTCACATGGGTGAGGTGTTCACTGTCAGACGAAAGACTACAGGTCATCATTCAGATCAGACACGTGAAAAAGTAAAGGAGAATGATATCAAGAAGATACTAGATGAGGAAAGCACCAGGAAGGAAAAGAAGAGGTTATCTACGAAGAGGTTATCTACACCGTCGAAGAAGGGCATCAAGGCTGCAGCCGATAAAGTGAAAAAGAAGATGGGGGGCAAGAATGATCAATTGAACGAGGAGAATGATTCAAATTTGACTCAGTTCATCCAATCTGTGACTCCTCAAGTTTGTCATGAACCACCCAAGGACGCAACCCCTAGCAAGAGTATCATGCGAAATAGCTTTTCATCTCCGAAATCGTTGGAAGGACTTGTTGCACCTCCCTCGCCTGGTTTTGATGATTCAACTGGTCAATACTCGCGTGCAAATTCTGCAGGGTCACAAGGACGATATTCTTCTGGTTCATTCGGGTCTCGACCTTCTTCTGCTTCCTTGTCGTTGGCAACTAAGAAGGCTGTCCACTTTCAAAGAACATTCGCCGTAAAGACTATCTTGACCAGTCGAATCCAGAAAGATCAAATGGAAGAGCTTGTAAATGAAATCTCCATCATGCGAAAATTGGACCACCCATATGTCCTCAAGTTGTATGAAGTCTATCACGTGAAGCGCAAGTTATGGCTAGTCACAGAGCTTCTCACAGGAGGTGACTTGTCTTCCAGGAAGCACAGCGAATTTGCTGCCAAAAACGTGATTGAGCAAGTACTTCGTGCCTTGGTATATCTACACCGCATGGGTGTAGTGCATCGAGATATCAAGTTGGAGAATGTTCTGTATGAAAATAATAGCAAGATTGCAACAGTCAGGTTGATTGATTTTGGTTTATCAAGAACATTTGATCGGACAACAGTGATGGGAGATTATGCACGGACGCCATACACAATCACTCCGGAGGCGGCTAGTACTGGCCATAGGTATGCTACGGATAAAAGTGATGTTTGGGCAGTTGGTGTCATTACTTTTATCATGCTGTCGGGTGAGTTTCCTTTTGTCAAGACCCATTCGGATTTGAAGAACGAAGATCTGATGAATAGATTGAAACTGGTGAGTGGGGTACTGTGTGTGTTGCTTCTGCAAAGCCTTTTTTTGGCCATCTTTCTAACACAATGATGATCTTTTCAGGGGCGCTTTAACTTTGGAATCACTTGGAAAGGGCGTGGAATCACTCCACAGGCGAAACAGTTTGTTACTGGCTGCCTCCAGCAAGACCCATCGAAACGTTGGACTGCCAAGGAAGCTTTAGCTAATTTGCATGAAAACTGGGCGCCAGTAGTTGACAAGATTTGGGATGATTGGCAAGCTGAAGTCAAGAAGCAAATGAAGCCAGAGTTTGTGCGGACGGAAGACCTGGACGATCTCAACGATGAATCAGATATCGAAAGAGACGCAGGCGATGACGATAGTAGTGTAAGCAGCAGTATGAGCGGCAATTCATTGCTTGATGAAAACGATGATAATGATCCTCCTGCACCGCAAGTTGATGCGCAGACAAGAGCAAAATACATTAAACAGCACGTTCAGAAAACTGTCATGCTGAAGAATGCGGAAGGTCCAATTGATACTGACGAAGATGTAAAGTGGAAGCTGGAAGAAGTGCAGAGATATGCCAACTTTGGTATTATGAAGAAAACAATCTTGATAACCATGGCTCACACTTTGGATCGCTCCGATGTTGGGAAACTGAGGGAGATCTTTTTGGAAGCTGATACGAACGGATCCGGAACAATCACCTTAGTTGAGCTGATCGATGCATTCCGCAAAACTTCCCCCGAGGTCGATGAAAAACAGGTAGAGGCTCTATTCGTGGGAATTGACAGAGATAAATCAGGGCACATCCACTACGCTGAATTTCTAGCAGCATTGGCAGAAAGTCACGGGCTTGTGACGATGGATCGTTTGACGGAAGTCTTTGATCGAATCGACACAGAAGGGAAGGGATACATCACTCATGAAGACCTGAAGTTGATTCTTGGTTCTGATTACGATAAGGCTACTGTTGACAAAATGATCAAAGAAGCTGATGTGAAGAACAACGACAGGATTGATTACGATGAACTTTTGCAGCTTATGTTTAGTGACCCTGTGCAAGGAGATGAGTTGGCGGCTTCGTTTGATGCCCTATCATTTTCCGAGAGAACACGTACCAAATAACATCGCCCTTGATATGCTTCAATTCATGACGTATAGTATTATAAGATAATTGTAAAGTTCTCTTTCCTGCTACGAATGAGAGAGAGTGACTTGCTATTGTACCTCCACCTTGCTGCCTAGCCTCAACCTTACTGCCGTCAATTCGACACAAGCGACCTTTTCTCTTCTCTTCTCTTCTCTTTCCTTCTCCTCCTTTCGCGCAGACAGACGGACGAGCCGCCTCTCATCTCGCAAGCTCTTGACCTTTGACCTTCAACTGCAATGAGCATCAAACTAAGTAGGCAGCTAGCAGTAGATAGATAAAGAAGTCGGCCTCCACCATACTAAAGAGACGTAACAATGAATCCGTCCGTAGGAGAATGGAAGCCATCGGTGGCAGCCTCAGAATGGACCCCGGGTGGCACCGCTGCCCCCGCTGCGGCTCCAGCTCCGCCGCCCAAGACAGAATCGGCGGTTTCCGATATTGATGAATCTGACCCCCTGTGGCAAGTAGTTCTCACTAAAATATGCAATGGTGACAGAGATCGAGCGTTGAAGTTAATTAATGATCCAGATCAGCTAACTCAATATCCTGAGGTCGAGGCTATCTTAGCCGCTGGTGATGCTATGGAGGAGGACTGGGAAAAGGAGGGTGACAAACTTGCCAAGGAGGTTGACGGAATGGCCATTGATGACTCGAAACCTGCCGCCGCTGATACAAAGATGGAAGAAGAAGAGCCAGAAGAAATTGTTGATGCTGTGGAGGGTGATCCTCGTGAGCATCTTAATCTTGTCTTCATCGGCCATGTTGATGCGGGTAAATCTACACTCTCAGGTAACATCCTGTACTTGACAGAAAATGTTGACAAGCGTACCATTGAAAAATACGAGGCGGAAGCTAAGGAGCGTAATCGTGAATCCTGGTTCTTGGCTTTTATCATGGACACAAATGAAGAGGAACGTGCCAAGGGTAAGACTGTAGAAGTTGGACGTGCCAAATTCGAGACAGATTTACATCGTTATTCCATTTTGGATGCCCCAGGGCACAAGAACTATGTCCCCAACATGATTATGGGAGCTAGTCAAGCCGATGTGGGCGTTCTTGTCATCTCTGCACGTAAGGGTGAGTTTGAAGCTGGTTTTGATAAGGGAGGGCAGACACGTGAGCATGCCTTGTTGGCCAAGACATTGGGAGTGACGTATTTGGTGGTCGTGATCAACAAGATGGACGAACCCACTGTGAAATGGAGCAAGGATCGATATGATGAGTGCATTGGTAAGTTGAGACCGTTCTTAAAGGGATGCGGCTTCAAAATCAAGAAGGAAGTAAAATTCATGCCCATCTCGGGATTGAACGGTGCCAATGTAAAGGACGAGGTTGCTGAATCCGAATGTGGCTGGTGGAAGAAGATGTGGCAAGCTGGTGACAATAATACTGACAAGCCTACCTTGATGAGCTTACTGGATTCGCTTGATATGAAGGGACGTATGGCCGATGCTCCCGTTCGCATTCCTGTCTTGGATAGATACACAGACAGAGGAACCATTGCAATGGGTAAGGTAGAATCAGGAACTATTCGTCCTGGTATGAAGGTCACAGTAATGCCAACACGTCAGAAGTTCAAGGTTGATGGAGTTTGGAGTGAGGAGACCCCGCTCGCTTCCGCTCGACCTGGTGAGAACGTCCTCGTGAAACTGTCTGGAGCAAGTATGGAAGAAGTGCAGAAGGGATTCGTCATTTGCACAGAACCTGCCTGTCGCTCCGTGGATAAGCTCATTTGTCAGATTATGGTAATGGACTTGCCTGATCAGGCCAGGATTCTAACGGCTGGGTTCACAGCTAATTTCCATGCTCACTGCGCCGAGGAAGAGGCAACTGTTACCAAGATTTTTGAGACCACTGACAGAAAAGGAAAGGTCACCAAGGGAGCAAGATTTGCTAATATTGGTCAGACAGTGATTTGTATGATTGAGCTTGCAAGGACTGTGCCTTTGGAACCGTTTGACGACTATCCCTTCCTTGGACGATTTACTCTTAGAACGGAAGGTAAGACTTGCGCGATTGGAGTCATCAAGAAGCTTCCACCAAAAAAGGAGTAAATAATTTTGTTATGATAAACTACTAAGAAGATACGAGTAATGGGGTAGGGCCCAAATTTATCATTGTGCTGTAGAGACTGGTTTGTATGTGTGTATTGTAAACGGGCGGGGTTAGTGTCTACACAAACAAGTAGCTCAGGTCCAGCGAAACAATGACCAGCAAGCAGTCGGTACAATAGGTCTTTCTCGCAGACCAGCCCTTTTCCTTTTTTGCGCCAACGCAGACTTTTGCACTCATCGGCTCTCCCATCTCGAATCTCGATCCGCATCGTCCTCACAATGACCGATAGATACAAATCCAATATCAAAATGTCTGCTCCTATTACCAAAGCCCTCATTTACGGTGGAAAGACCGGCTGGATCGGTGGCAAAGTTGCCGTTATGCTCAAAGAGCAAGGTGCCGAGGTCGTTCTTGCCGAAGCCCGCTGTGAAAACCGTGACGATGTTGCCAAGGAGCTCGATGAGGTCAAGCCCTCTCATGTGTTCATGGCTGCTGGTATCACTGGCCGCCCCAACATTGATTGGTGTGAGGATCACAAGCCCGATACCATCCGTACCAACGTCATCGGAACTCTCAACCTTGCCGACCTAACAAATGAACGCAACATCCACTGCACCGTTTATGCCACTGGTTGTATCTTTAAGTATGACGATGCCCACGCCCTTGGATCTGGCATTGGTTTCACGGAAGAAGACACACCCAACTTCGATGAGAGTTTTTACTCACAAACCAAGGGATACATGGAACCTATGCTCAAATGCTACCCCAACTGCATGATCTTGCGTGTACGCATGCCTATCAGTGATGACTTGATCCACCGCAACTTCATTACCAAAATTGTCAAGTATGAACGTGTAGTCAACATCCCCAACTCCATGACAGTTCTTTACGAGATGCTTCCTGCCAGTCTTGCCATGGCAAAGAAGGGATTGACTGGTGTTTACAACTTTTGCAACCCTGGTGTCATTTCACACAATCAATGTCTTGATCTTTACAAAAAATATATTGACCCTACTTACACCTACAAGAACTTCACTATTGAGGAACAATCGAAGGTGCTTAAGGCTGGAAGGTCTAACAATGAGCTTGATTCTACCAAGTTGATGAGGGATATGCCAGAGGATATCAAAATTAATGACATTTTGACTGCCGTGGAGCTTTGCATGCAGCGTATGCAGAAGAACTTGACTGAAGAGTTCGGACCTCTTCCAGATAGTCTGCCCAAAGAGTTCAGAAAGAACTAAATATATAGAGCGAATGTTTGTAGAGGGTGTGTTTTCAGTGGAAGCCCAATGATAGAGTCCTGCCAGTAGTCTCTTCTTCGAGATGTATAGTAGAAGAAGTTAATTTAATTCGATTCTTAATATCATATGAACATCTAATATCAATTATAGTTTATTGGCTCCTCTTTCATGACAGAATGAAGCTTGCCAAAAAATTGAACAGTTATCGTCAAGACAAGAATCGTGGTCAAGACCGTTGGGCCTACAACATCTATGTAAGGGCCTGGTTCATGATGCTTAATCATCATTGCCCTTCTCACATCTGAATTTGAAAGTAGTTGTAAAGAAGAAAGTGAGAAGAGTTGGCTCAGTTAGCCTCAATCTACATCATAACATAGCATGTAAATTCAACAAAACAGACTTACATTGGGAAAGCGCATAAAAGATATACGCAATAGAAACTGGTAGCAGGATTACCCCGAAGAGCTGTTCTACAAGCCCTTGCCCTTCGGCAAATGTTACAATTGTAACAGAAGCACCTGCAAGCATCACCACGACATGAAGCCATGCCAGGAAGGTCCTTTATAATTTGCAAAATGAACTCTTACATTAGAGCCGCATCACTCTTGCATAGTCAATCAATAGTAAAGAAGACACAAAAACACTTACCTTTCATTTGCAAAATGCACCTTTGGCTCTACTTTTATAGGAACCTTTCGAGGGATAAGGAGTGTTCCCACCTCGCCCGACTCAGCTGCAAAGTCATCCCCTCTTGGAGCGGATGGAGCATCCTTCGATCTGGCAACATAACTTAGCCAATCCCCTCCCACAGATGGAGCTCTCATCCCCTGCGTTAATCTTTTGAATCCGTCGTCATTTGAAGTATTATTTTCACCCGATACAGGCCGAGAATTAAATTCAGAGGATGATGATGCACCCGAGGGGAAGTTGTCAACCTCTTCTTTATCTCGGCTGGAGGGTGGTGGAACTGAATCCTTGGAGTAGTAGAATGAGAAGCTGGATGGTTTCCGCCGATGGGCGCCGTCAAGGAAATAAGCTGTAGGAGACGCGATGACGGGCGGAGCCGGTGGTGCGTCGTCTTTGCCCTTTGACGGCGTTGATAGGAGGGGTGTTTTCTCTGATGACATCTTTTATGCTCTATTACGAGGTAAACGCACACGCAATCAATCAATGCCCGTGATCTACTCAGGCAGTTGTAGTGGTGGAATTCTACGGGAGGAATTCGTAGAGTTGTACCAAGAGGGAAAGATTCTCCAAGATTCTCAGTTCGCGTCCTCCTCATTTTTTATGCATCTCTGCAATTCAAAACACCTGCTTGACGCTGACACCGGTTGACATCATTACGTAGGTAGATATCTTCAACATTGCTACTTAGACATCCACGATGGCACCAGCATCTGAAAAGACTCCATTAATACCCAGCGGAGTTGTTCCTCCATCCAACGTTGCAGGAGAGCAACCAACCGTATATTTTCTTGGTGAGAGACGAGAATCGATGAGAACCGCCACGCCAATCAACACATCGCTAACCGATGCGGAAGAAATTGAAACAATCCCAGACGGATCAATCGCTGATCAATTCAGTGCTCGGCGAATGACGGCCACGGGACGGATGGAGAATATAACACCAACGAAAAAATCCAATGGTTTGTTTAGTTTCTTCAAAAATGTTTCCAAGAAATCAAATGCCTTTGCGGCCACATCCTCTGCCAATGTTCTTGATTCGGCCATTCTCCCTCGATCAGCTCCGGTGAAAATTGACCCAAAAGTGTTCTTTGCAAATGAAAGGACTTTCTTAGCTTGGTTACACGTGAGCGTCCTCCTTGCGGGAGCTAGTGTGGCAATTGTTGCATTTACAGATTCACACTCCTCATCGCCTGGGGCGTTATATGGAGTGATTCTGCTTCCCGTATCGATTTCATTTATAGTATATGCCATGATTCAGTACACAAGGCGGGCAAGTATGATTCGTAGGAAGTCTCCTGGTCCCTATATGGATGTTACTGGCCCTACTGTGCTTACAGTGATTCTTATGCTGTCCATTGTGACACAATTCAGTATAAAGCTGTATACATTAATGTAAGATGACGCAGATGGAGAGTAGCTAGAAAGACAACGCATTTAAACTGCTTGGCTGGAGAATCTTTTTTCTCCTTCAACAGCTTGGATTGAATGGTTGGTTAACACATAACTTAGATAGGATATATATTATTCTCACAGTATCTTAGCATCTCGAATAACTGACAATTTTGGAAATATTTTCTCAAAATATTCTTGCCCATAATACGCTGCTTTTCCCTGATTGACACTCCCTTTGTATTCATCATTCAACTTCTTCACAATATCTTCACCCCTTACAATTCTAGCAAATGGGACGAAACCTTGTCCATCCAAGAAGTTGGGCAGTCCAGAATTGTCTGTCAAGTTGATGAATACTTGAGTCCTTCGTGAGTTCTTACCGCTTGATGCAAAGCTTAATGTTCCCTTCTTGTTTGGTACCTTCCGAGGCTCATCTGGCAATGGTTGTTTGCATAACTTGACAGCCTCTTTGTCCGAAGTATCACAGTACATCCATGTTTTGTTTTTCTCTTTGTCAGCACTGATACCAAATTGAGCTATAAAACCAGGAAGAACTCGAAAGAATGGACTATCTTTGTAGAACCCCAATTCCACCAACTCCTTAAAGCGAGCAGCAGCACCTGGGGCCCAATCGGGATGGCATTCTATTTCAAGCTCAGATAACTCTTCCGGCTTAGTGGAATCAAGCTGGATGGAGAACAATACCGTGTAGGTCTCCTCATCTGTTGACAACGAGTCTTCGGCATTTGCTTTGTAGGATGGAAGGCAAGAACCTATCGCCAGTAATGACAAGCTGCGGTTCAAGACACTTCTTCTTGATGTTGTAGCGTCAGTAACAATGTCTTCACTTGTATCTGGCGATGAAGACCTCAGCAGAGATCGTGATGACAATGCTGCTGGTGAACCGCCTACAGGCTTGGATATTGGGACAAACCCAAACGCTGTGCAGCACTTGGCAGCATTCAGTAGGACAAGGAATGATGCAAACGTTGCTCTCATGGTGAAGGTATTGTAGGTATTGTATGTGATGATTTTCAGGAATGAATGAAGCGCGCGGTGAGCGGTGAAGAGCGAGCAATCAGATGGGCACGTATTCATTTTTAATATAGACCCGTTTTCATTGTACTCTCATCTCTAGCCTCCGTACTTCCGCTTTTCACTAGCGATTTTCACTTCGGTTGCGTTGCACGCTGTGGTGCTGGCGGTGAGTTGTAGAGAGATGGTAGGGACAGTATCGAGTGAGCTAAAGTATCGAGATAGACTCTTGCTCGGTCATTGTTAGTAGAGAGAGCTGATATTATGTTTGACGTCACTTGTAAGTGCCACGTGACTTAGTCTGCTCAATTTTCACTGGCATCATGATGCATTTTTTGTCGCTGGTCTTCTTACATAAGTACATATAATTGTATCATTGTTCGATGCTGACATTCTCAGGGGGAGAAGTAGGAGTCCTAACAGGCATCGGCCTTGTCTTAATCGGGCGAAAAGACCTACCCGTAGCTGCGAATGCATTAGGGAAGCAGGTAGGCCGAATAGTCGGATTGTTGCAGGGAGCAAGAATACGAGCAGATAGATTTGCAACAGATCATCAATTGAAACAACTTCAGAATGAGTTTAAGAGTGGGTTACGAGAGTTAGATGCTGTCAAGGCAGAAATGGCAGGGGCAATGATGTCAAACAACCGAGGTATTGGGGCAATAGTCCCTGGGGTGGATAAGAAGAAACATATGTCAACAACGGGAGGTTCTCCTGCAATGATGTCATCATCACATCATGGTCAAGCACCATTGCAAACGCCACAGACATCATCCATTGGTGCAGACTACTTGGCTGCAGCAAAAAGTGCAGAGATGTCTCAAGCCAGTCCACCACTTTCTTCAATAGATGGAGGTTCAATCCGCGAACTTGCACCCAGATCTCAATCTGTCGCTGCAGTGGCCGAGGAGGAATGGGAGAAGCAAGGTATCGGATTTCGATCAATAGCTGAACGAGGGAGATTTGATTCGATACCTGCAGAAGAGCAAGGGGGAACTTTACCAACGCTGAGTGGTGGAGGTTCCTCAATACTGTCAAACTATTTGCGACAATCGTTAATTTATGATCAATATGAGCGGACTGTCAGAGAACAAGATGATGCATTGAGGTCAAGAGTCGAAAAGGTGCAAAAAGAGGTACAAAGAGAGCGTTCTTCTGTTGATGAGGATGAGCGCAAAAGCTAACCTGAAGTTGGTGGGAAACATCAACAGCATAGACGGTACTTCTGTAGCGTTAATAAATCACATCAAATCTTATATTATAATTACTGAGTTGTCCAAGACAGGTAGGTTATATGCATCTAGTAGTAAAAGCCCTCATCGAATCCTCCATATGGTTCGTCCATAAATGGTTCACCCATAAATGGTTCACCTATAAATGATTCTTCCTCAAAGTAAGGTTCGTCATAATACTCTGGGTATTGGTATTCAGGAGGAAGCATCGGTCCTGGATACATGTCTCGTCGCGGTGGTGGAGGTTGTTGCTGCATCGGTGGCTCAAGACGCGGTGGTGGCTCGACACGCGGTGGTTTCACACCAAACCCTGACCACCGCTTGTCAGTCAGTTCTGATTTACTCACTGATGATATAAATGATTGATTCTGAGGTTGCTGTTCGTAGCGATGGCCGCTCTTCTTCTCATTTGCACTCAAGAGCGATCCTAATGATGTGTTCTTCGATCCCATTTCCCCTGCATATGGTGCATTTCTTTCCATGTAGTAGGTAGATGGATCATAAAAAGGATCTTCTGGAGGTAGAGGAAAATCTTCGATAGGAGCAGACATCGGCGGGGGTGGTGGTTGTGGCTGATGGAATGGGCGTTGGACATCATCACCAAATGGCGATGCTTCATCCATCGGAACTTTATTGCCTCGTCGTTGGTAATCATTGTCTAGTCTTTGATAGACACTGTCCATCTTCTGTTCGAGCTTGTCTTCAGTCAACATCATAGTGTCAACAAGTCTGTTAATTTCAGCTTTTAGATCAGAAAGTTCATCAACATAATCTTCAGTGCTTTTTTTGTCCACAACGAAATCCTTGACATTGTCATTGAAATTTCCATCTAATGATTCACCAAAGGGATTATTACTCTCCACCTCCATCATCTTCCTATTCTTCGACTCGGACATCGTGCTCAATCGGGTTGCCATATCATCACATTTCTTGGACAGAAATTCGACTTCTTGAGATTGTGTTTTTTGTGAGTATTTGACTTCTTTCAGGATTTCAGTCATTGCCTTGAGACTGGCAGAGACATCTTGGTTGAAAGAATTGTCAGGTTCGCTGAAGGAGTCGTACTGGGGTTGTTGTTGCTGTAGCTGTTGTTGCATCTGTTGCTGCTGCAGCTGTTGCTGTTGATGTTGTTGCATCTGTTGTTGTTGTTGTTGCTGGCGCATGTTCTCCTCATTTGCCATATATTGTTGTTCATAACCATTTCCACTGGGTGGATATGATGAATAGCCATTTCCCCGCGGTGGATAGGGGCCGGGAGGATAAGCGCGGCCTTGTGGCCTATCATCCATCGACGCCATCTGATGAAAACGCTTTACTTGACGTCGTTCCATCAGATCTCTTTTAGCATGATTTGACATGTACGAAGAACCTCTCTTTTCTCCACCATAATAATGGTCGCCATAGTTATCGTTGACACTCGATCGGAGACGAAGAAGCTGCTTCGAAGGGCGATAAGGAAAGAGGAAACATTCCACCCTGAGAGGCAGCAGAAGGAAGAGTGCGTGCAAACCTAAGACAGCCAATCTCGACATAATCATCTTGCTACAATGAAAAGAGGCAGTAACAAAGGAAGTCTCTACGCCACAACCAATGTACCTTAGGCTCTCGACATTGTGCAAGTGCGTTGGAAGTTGAGAGGAAGCGCGCCAAAATACAGGTACAAAGAAACAAAGAGCAAAGAAGAGAGATGTAGCACGCTCACGGACTAGAAGCTGACTTCACGAATATGATATATGAACAGTGGTATGTGTAAGTAAAAAAAATCAAAGTTATCAGGAACAACTATAATGGCCACTAGAAGCTGTACATTGCCATGTTCACAAGCGTAAAGTGATTAAATGTGGCACTAGAGGACATCCCAAATTGGACCTCATCAGGTCACCTACGACGCTGTAGCACGACTGTTACGAAGAACAAGAACGTGAGTAGTGCAATTTATGATTGTATTATCATAACCAGCTTTAATTTGCCACTGTAAGCAATCGATTGCCATATTCACAGCGTTAGATACGATATGGTGGATGAAGGAGCTGGCGGCCACCCCAAAGTGGACCTCATCATGTCACCTACGACGGTGTATCACGACTGATGTGAAGTTAAAGAGTGTGAGTAGTGCAATGTATCTTCTATACTATTGTAACCAATCATAATGGGCCGCTGGAAGCTGTCGATTGCCATATTCACAGTGTTAGATACGATATGGTGGATGAAGGAGCTGGCGGGCATCCCAAAAAGACCTCATCAGGTCACCTACGACGCTGTAGCACGACTGATATGTAGAAAAAGGGCATGCGTAGTGCAATGTATCCTTCTATACTATCGTAACCAATCATAATGGGCTGCTGGAAGATGTCGATTGCCATATTCACAGTGTTAGATACGATATGGTGGATGAAGGAGCTGGCGGCCATCCCAAAGTGGGCCTCATCAGGTCACCTACGACGGTGTATCACGACTGATATGTAGAAAAAGGGCATGCGTAGTGCAATGAATCCTTCTATACTATCGTAACCAACTATAATGGGACGCTAGAAGCTGTCGATTGCCATATTCACAGCGTTAGAATGATATGGTGGATGAAGGAGTTGGTGGCCATTCGGTATATGTTGCATGTGATGTCTAAATATTCCATTTATTTTTATTGCACTTTAATTTGTAATGAGTATATTCATGATAGTGTTATATTTTTTCATATGCGCTTTCGCGACTCCTAAATTATTTTGTGTTCATGCTGTGTTGTTTGTGTTATCATAGTAGTACAAACATTGCTGCGCATGTACAAAATATATGTAAGAGGCATGTAGAAGTCCTGATTGAACCTTCATTGAATTCATGTTTCCACCACGACTTTAATACAGAGCTTGGTTCGGCTCCTTGTTTTTCAGTTGGCTCAGTTGGTATTGTCGAAATGCTGTCGTCAAGGATCGGTATGTTTGCGGTTTGATTTTGAGTTTTTGATGCTGTTGTTTCATCTCCAGTGGATGTAATTGAGATTTGACTGGAATTGCATACATCAACACGCATGAAAACATTTTGGCCTTCAAAACAGTTGTGGCTGACCAAAGTTGCATGTTCTTAGAGTAGTTGCGCATTTACTCTCTACTTCTTTTAGACTCGTAGCGCAATAATTATTTGAAAAGTTCATGCGACGGTTCAATTCCTCCTTGGACAAGTGCGTAGTGTAATCGGAAGGTTTAGTAGTGACTTGCGATGTGGTTGGCTGTGATGTAGAATCAGATTTCGATGTGGTTGGGAACAGTGTCGGTCTACTTGTGGGTTTGTGTGTAGTAGGTCTAGTCGTTGGTTTTGCTGCATTGATAGGCTCTTTTGCAGACGGTACATTTGTGGGAGAAAGAGTCTGTTTTGAAGAAGATAGCTCTGCTTGTGCATTTCCAAAGTAGAGAATGATGTCATCGAATGTCCGCTTTCGCTCTGTGCCCGAGATAACGTTACCGCAGCTTTTCTGATGACATCCTCTGCTGACGATCCTAGAGACATCATCAAAGAAGTCAGGGGGGTCACTGAAACCACTGTCGACAAACTGGTGGAGTCGTTCCATGAATGAAAAGCCATCTTTTTTGTAAGTCTGTACATTGCGGATCCAGTATAAAATGCCCATCATCCATCTTACTTCAGCATTTTTCACCACGTCCTTGTAAAACCCACTGCAGATCGCCCCAGGGTCTTTGCAGAAGTCCACCTCTTTATATCTCGCAGAAGAGCGACCATCATCATGTGCTCGCTTTCCCAAGTAGTAATTCAACTTTCCAATCATGCACGTGCCTGCCGAGCCCCTCGGTATTACTCCTCTTCCCCACCAACAACATCCTTCAACGTTGTTGCGTCCGAATGAATTTGAAGATGGAATGCTGTTAGGATCAATATTGCCTTTCACTTGACCATCATAATAGCTGCATCCTTCTGCCGGGCAACTCAAAGTTGAGTCCCACGCACCGGTTCCTTCATCGTTGGTTGCTGGGAAACACTCCAAAGGTGGCGGAGCGCCAGCCCAGATTACTTTCGATTCGGCAGTAGCTGTCATTGAAGGATCAACTGGACAAGCCAAAAACGATTCTTCGTCTGTGCACTGATTTGCAGCATCATACGAGGTGTGGGTCACACCAGAGTAGCGGCCCTGTCCACAACTGTTTGCTAGTGGATATCTTCCAAATACATCCTTCTCCCAAGATACCTCATCGCAGACATCATATTTGATCGATTCAACAACGGCTTGTGATATTAACAAAGCAACATTGACCAATCCATAATTTACATTTGGAGACGTAGCAGGGTGGCCCAAATAAAAGTAACCCGAGCCTAAATGTCCCTTTGAGATAACACCAAGAGCATTGATGAAACCATCAAATTGATAACGCTGAGTTGGACTCTCCTTCCCTGATGTCGAATCCTGTGTTAACAATACCTTTTCATTGATATCGATCTTAGCGGCAACCAAAATTCTTCCAATCGTTGAAATCGTGCTGGGAGGAGGTGCTTGGTCAAACGTTACTAGGCTACTTTCCTTCGCAGTAGGACTGCTAGTCTGCAATTCTGAAACCTGTAATGTCGGCTTGAAAGATGGCCTGGAAGTTGGCTTGGAAGTCGGAACAGGAGTGGGACGATTTGTGGGTAATGAGGTATTGACTTCATCCGTTACGATCTCATCGATTGCAAGAGATGATGCTGTTGGCTCATTCGTCATAACATCTAAAATAGGCTTTCTGCTTGGAGCAGAAGAGACGGGGACTTCACTTTCTAGAACTGTTGGAGCATACGTGGGAACATACGTTGGAGATTTAGATGTAAAGGTTGCGAGTTTCTCCGTTGGACGAAGAGATGGCTGTGGTGTGGTTGGTGGACTAGGCTTTTTTGTCGGCTGTCTGGTAGGTTTTTGGGTTGGGCGACAATTCGTAAATGCAATGCATTTCATCGTTGAATCCGAACATTCGGTGTCTTGTCCTGATGTGCAAGGCTCGAAGCAATTTTTGTTTACATCTGCCCAGTCTTTCCCACACCAAAAAGAATGCCGCATATCACCTGCAGGAATGACTTCCTTTGTTGGCCCTTCACTGGTTGGAGTTGAAGTTGGTGATATTGGTATCGTAGGCGACTCTGTTGGTGATGGTGAGAATGTTGGTGGGCCTGTTGTGGGTTCATCTGTTGGCCTCAAAGTTGGGGCTTCTGTAGGTTTTTTTGTCATCAGGAATGAGTTACAAGACGTTCCACCATAGCAAATAGAGCCAGAAGGACATCGATCATCTGGGCAATGAGTGTCTAAGGAGCAATTTCCTTCCGCCTCAGCCCAAGATTTGCCACAAAATTTTGTGTTTGTTGGGTCATCCTCGAAAATTGGTTGCATTGTCGGAGAAGGTGATGGTTCTGGTGGCTTGTTCGCATTCTTAATCTTTTCCCACAGATCCACTATATTGCATTGCGGACTAGGCAAACCACCGTGACATGAATGGCCCGCAGGGCAATCATCACTACTTCCACTAGGGCAGTGAGTTTCGAAAGAGCAATTCTCTATAGCCATTCCCCAACCGGCTCCACAAAATCGATTATTTGCAGGATCGTCATAGGGTGCAGGTGGCAGCGTTGAAGGAGGGTTTGATGGTTTGAACATAGGATTTGATGTTGGTACCAGATCTGCATAGCATCCAGTGCCCCCAAAACAACCCTCACTACCGGGGCAATCTTCATCCTGACCACCGGGGCACCTGTTTCATTGTTATTTCATGGTTGGTTTCATTTTGTGAGTCGATATTGTTGCATTGGTTGTTATTTGCATGTTGTTGCAATATTTTGTGATATACGTTACAGGTAAGAAGAGATTGGTCAGAATGAAAACAAAAGGAAATGTGATTGCAAATGTAAACATAGCAAACGTGAGACTTACCATACATTGCATTTTTTACTAGCATCTGCCCAATTAAAGCCACAAAACATATTTCGCCTTTCATCATCTCTTGGAATAGAATTTAGTGGAGCATTTCCAGCTTCTTCTTTCTTTTCCGCCTCTTCTTCGTACAAATCTTGAATGTTGCACTTTAATCCACCATAACAACTTAAGCCTTTAGGGCACTCATCGGAGAACCCAGACGGACAGTGAGTCTCAATGCTGCATGACTTTATGGCGGCATTCCATCCATTTCCACAGAAGCGTGTGTTCGATATGTCATTATAATCTACGTTGGCGTACTTGAATTTGTTACCGTGCCCCAGTTTGATATCACACGTTGTTCCTCCAAAGCAGACATGTCCTTCGGTAGAGCACTCATCGTCTGTTCCTTCTGGGCAGTGTTCTCGATCGTCGCACTGAATTTAGATATAAGGTAATAACAGAGCAGAGCACTGTGAGATGATGCACGAGTTAAAGTTGATAGGAACACACAAGATATCTCTTACATTACCCGATGCATCGCCCCATGATGAACCACAGAAAAAATGGTTAGAATCCTGAGCGTTGGTTAGTATTATGAGCCCTGAAAAACAGAAGAGGAAGAGAAGTATCAAGTAGATTCCTTTCTTTCTTCTCGTCATGGTCATGTGGTAGGAATCTTATCAAGGCGCCGCCGACACGCCGAAGCGATGCCTCTTTTTTAAGAGATTTGCAAAAACTATGCACTGAACAACTCTCTCTCTCTCGCTCACTCTCAACAGAGCGAGCCAAGCCAGAAGAGCAGAGCTGTGGGCTGATGAAATAAAATGGAGCTGGGCGGCTTCTGTGGTGATGCATGCTGGATGCTGCAACACTCCGACCTGACACAGTTGATGGCACATTATTGACACAGATGTATGTGTGACACTTTCGCGTAAATGACACTTTTGGCGAGAGGACGCGAAAGTGAGGAGGTGAGGAGGTTTTGAGGAGGCGTGAGGAGGTGTTGAGGAGGCGTGAGGAGGTGTTGAGGAGGCGTGAGGAGGTTTTGAGGAGGTGTGAGGAGGCAGTGAGGAGGCAGTGAGGAGGTGTGAGGAGGTAGTGAGGAGGTGTGAGGAGGCAGTGAGGAGGTAGTGAGGAGGCATGAGGAGGTCGCGAGGAGTCGACGTCATGTAATATTCCATAACATAATAATTCCATCTATAAAACATTGATAGTACTTCGAAAACAAAGCGGCGGCAGAGCACGAATTTCCTTGATACGAACGTAAATGTCGCCATAAAGCCTTCAATGCAAAGGAAACGGTGGATGGCCATTCTCATAATCATATTGAATCAATACTGCGCAGGCATGAACCACTGTCTGGTGAAGCTCCATTGTTTTCTCCGCAGTCCTTTGATTATGCCTGAATCGATGACCAAGGATGTTGAAAGTTCCCTTCAACCGCCCATTGAAAGATTCTTGTCGGGCCTTGGCACGGCCCATGTAATCCTTCATTTCTTTTGACATCTCGTCTGTTACCATCATAATCTTCGTTGGCACTCCTTTGTATCCACTGTCTGTGATGATTAAGCTTCCATCAGGTATTTGATCTCGAATTTCCAGAAGAATCTCTATCTAGAAACGCTGCTATGATATCTTTCTTCTGCTGGCTTTCGCCCCATTCTTCTCCTTCTTCATTTGTCTGTTTCTTCTTCTACTTCTTGGTGTTGATGTTGGCGCTCCGTTGTTGACTATCGGCCATAACTGCAACTGGAGAACAACTTTCATCCGATTCTTCATCAGATTCTTCATCCTCATTGTCTTCTTCTCCTCTCCTAAAGTTCCATCTTTTGCTATCATCATGAAGACGCACTGAACTATCTATTTGGATTGTCACTTCTTTACGGCCTTTCGCAGCATTCTTGTGCTCATGACGTGGAATTCTGCCCATGAGGAGGTAGTGAAGAGGTAGTGAGGAGGTGTGAGGAGGTAGTGAGGAGGCGTGAGGAGGTTTTGAGGAGGCTTGAGGAGGTGTTGAGGAGGCGTGAGGAGGCGTTGAGGAGGCGTGAGGAGGCGATGAGGAGGTTGCACGAAATCAGCGAGGACGGATTCTCATAAACGCGAAAATGAGTTTCGCCGATGTGACAAAGTCATGGTGTGTAATATTTTTATATAACGCTATGGTGTGACACAGGAGTGTTGCTGGGCGCTGTGCTGAAACAACATTGTGAAGAAATCATCTAAGGATTTTAGTGCCGAGTGTCTCCCACCCTTTCCCCCTCCGCCACTGCAGTGATGGGATCACTTCATAAATGGGATAGATTTGAAAAATCTCAGGATTTTGGAGGATTTTAGCGTACTAATTCCTACTTCAACCGCTAACGTAGCCAAAAGTTTGGCTAATTCGTCGTTTATTTGGGCAGTCAGCAGTCAGCTGTCTCGCTTTGTTGCCGTCGTCTTTTTACCACACAATTTTTCATCAACTAAATAGACCGTCCCTTACCGACCACAGTAAAGCTAAAAGCCGAAAGCTTCACTGTTGAGAGAGTGTCCAGAACATATTAGCCTTTGAAGGTACCGAGGTAAGTGTCCAGACTGATAACAACGGAGGATTTCGTCGTCTCTTTAAGCGCTCATAATATCAATTGCAGCTTGATTCCTTGTGCAACTTGATGCATAAAAAGATCTTTGATCTTTCCTTGGCTGGTAGATATCTACTAGTTAATTATCTAACGTTATACATTGTCCTCTACCACATCTTTTTAGACTCTCAACTCTCAACACCTGTTAGGCAACCTACCCTGGTCATAACACTTGGTAGACGGCCCCATCGTTGGTAGGCGACTTCATCAACCACAACGACACATCAAATATGAACCCCAATTTTGGATACGGCGGTTACCAACTCCCACCTGGATTTAGTGGCTATGCTCAAGCCCAAGCTGCAGCTGGAAATGCTCAAGGCAATCCTCTTCCGCCACAAGGAGCCGGCGCTACCAATAATGCTGGCGCCGCACCACCAGCAGCCTCTAGTATGATGCCACCCATGGGAGTCATGCCCAACATGATGATGACCGACGCGGCAGCTGCAGCATACATGGCAGGAGTACCTTCAGCAGCAGTTGCTGCCCCAGCAACAGAGAAAAAGTCCAAGGTGCATTATTGCACTATCCATCCAGAGGGCATGCCACGATCGTTTGATGTCCCTTTTGTGGAACGGCGATTGCCAGTTTGTGATCGCTGCAAGAAGAATTTCAAAAGTCGAGATTTGTGCCGTAAGAGGGATGGACACAAAGCGTTGCCGTGGCAAATGACATATGTGGTGGTTACCATGGATAGTTCGGTACTACACGAGGATGAAAATGGAAATGTAACATTACAAAGTATTCCCATGGTGTGCGAACTTCAGGACACGCCTCATATGTGTCTTGGACCTGCAGATGGATCAATGAAGTCAGAACCCATCTGCAAAGTGTGCCGTGAGAAGAACTACACGCGTGACTATTGCAGGAATACATGCAAGCATACCACTCCTCCGTGGAGCACTACCTATGTCAAGCTGGTGGCAGATACCAAACCGAAGGATGATGATAGGTTCATGCAATATTCGGCCAAGAAGAGAAAGGCTAGACAAGAGGATGGTGTGAATGGAAAGCCGAAACCGCAAGAGGAGGGTGAGAATGTCTACGAGAACAGTGATGATCTTTCTATTGTTCACAAGTCAAGGACATTTCTTTGTTCGGTCTCATCAACAAAGCTTGTTGCTCGTGTAAGTGGTGTTAGAGTGAATGTGTATATTTTTGCCGTGAAGTTGTCCCTCACGTTATTTCTTTCATTCTGCTTTACTACTACATACTCTACTTGCAACAGTGGTGTGAGCGCATTCAATATCCTGCGAAACCTAACTCCAATGCCACTGCTGCCAACTCCGACATTGAACCCGGCAATGATGGCGCACCTGCTCCGCCATTCTCACCATATGGGGCCCCCAGTACCTCGGAACAAGCCAATAATGCGCAGCTGTGGGATGCCTTCAGAGCTGGTGCCATGTGGGCGCAGTCCCAAGGTGCACAGGCATCACTTCCCTCTGTTATGCCCCCTGGTTATCCATTTGGCAATCCTACAGGCGCTCCTCCCTTGTTCAATGGAAATGACCAAGTGAGTTGGAATGCCTATGGACAAGCGGGACAATTGGCCGATCTTGGAGAGCCTTCTATGAAAAAATCGAAGACGGATAATGGTGACGGATCATCATCGAATGGCACGGAAGGTGTCAGCAATAATGTTCAAATCTAATTGATGCCATATGCTCCATAATGATCAAAATATTCCGTGAAGAAACAACAAAACGGAGACTGGGAAAAACAACATAGAGACAATACTTGACGCTCTTCATCAGGTTACCATAGAAGATTTTTATCATGCTTGAGGTTTGTGAAGTACAATGGGGAAAGTGAGAGAATCTAATCATTTATAGCCTCGACAACAGTGCCATACTTAAAACTAAACTACGATTTTCTGCAACAACTGAACGGTAAATGAAATATCTAATAATTGTTATTGAGTCGAAGTCACAAACAAGGCACTAAAATTCATTGCTTAGAGGTCATCATCAATGATTTCAGATGGTTTCATGAGACCTGGCACAGCACTTCGGTATGCCTGCTGAGCCTCTAACTGCTGCCTTTGTTGTGCGTCTTGCTCCTCCCCGAAAAGGCCACTGTTGTCCTCCGTACTGAACTCTTTCAGCTGAATCAAAAAGTCACGTAAATGCGTCTTGAATGATGGCAAATCCATGTTCAAATCAAACATTCCATCAACGAATTTAGACACTTGACTTTTCGTGAGATTAGGGAAACTCTGAATAAGTAGATTGGAAATGTGCTCGCGAAGAAAAGAGGGATTTGTCTGACCGGCAGGTGCATTTGCTGGATCGAAGAGTGGCACAGTAACTTGATTCATTTGAACAAGATGAAACATTTGCCGCAACAATGTCGCGTGCATTTTGAACCCCGATTTGTGAAGGCGATCAGTCATTACGGCAAAAACGTCCTGAATTAGCGCAAGCAAATATTGTTGATAAAAGCCCTGGGCAATGTCTGGAGTCTTTGCTACGTTGTTCAGTAACTCGTGGAGGATATTGAGCCCGGTATCTGAAATGTTTCTTTCAGTATGCTTCATTGCCCACACAACTGAATCTACAACAAGCTTTTGGTGCCCAGACGGGATATTGAAAAGAGCTTGGAAGCAATGTGTGTTGATAGCCTATGGGAGATGAAAGTGTTAGCTGAAATTTCTCATAAGATGTTACAGCAAAAAGGACAGCAAATTCAAAGAAAATACTTACCCTGATAAATTCAAAGAAGCGGATTCTGTGCTCAGGGAAGTCCTCAAAATTGACAGTAATCATCTGCAAAGTACATTCGAAGACAGCCGCCATGATTTTTGGCACTTCACTCAGGACATGACTTTTAAGCTTCTCGACAACAGTTGTAAACAACACAAGCACCTCAGGGTCTCTTGCGTTAGGGATGTTGCGTTGGTAGTCGCCCAAAATAGGATCCAGAACTGGTGGGATAAAACCCTGCGCCACTGCCTGCGGATCTGCCTCAGGAGGCCCACTCTTTTGAATAAACACGATGAGCAGGCGAAGTACTTCCTTTTTCGCACTACGCATCGTTCGAACGAGACTCAATTGAGTGGCACCAGGGCCCTGTTGAGCAATGGTCGAGGATATGCGTTCAGAGTATACTCTGTACACGTTCAGTAAGTCCATGAAAAATGTCTGCAACTGCTGAGCATAGATAGATCCAATCGTCCCGCACGTCTTATTATTCGTTTTCAGGATTTTGATAATTTCCTTTACGATGCTTGGCTCAACCAGTGACTCAACATTGGACTTTGCCCCCTCCATTATCTCCTGCCACCGTCGATTAGGCATTGTCATTAGCTTCTTTAGAAGTTCTCCACGATCAACCGACACTGCAGGTCCCTTATCGCTCATCATCGTTCCTACAGCTTCATAAAAGGCTTGGATTTGATGCGGCTCCAAGTCGCTGACAATGGTAGGCATGGTCTCTACAAGTTCAGCAATAAAAGGCACTCTTTCATCGGTTTGGAGTGTGACGAATTTCCGCTTGCACTTGGTTGCAATCTTCAAGAATGTATCACATGCCATATCCTGCACACCTGGGTGAACTTCGTGCATGAACTCAAAGAGCTTATTCACCACCGTCTTTAGAAATTTCCAGTGAGCCTTCAAGAAACGCGGATATTGCCCAACAACATACATGATGTTACTCGCAATGACTGCTTTATTGTCCTTTCCACGCTTTTGCTCGCACATACCAAGCAGATCCTTAATGACTGTAACCAAGAATCGTTTCTCCTCGTCTTCTGTCATGGCACCAGAAATAGACCCGATAGCCCAACAGAGAGTGTTCAGATTATTCCATGACCACTCCGTGCCGTCGACCTGTCCCGTCAGCTTTGAAAGCATGATGCTTTCAGTGTCGTCACAGTTCAAGTGAGTGAGATACACCAGAGTCTCCCTCATTGTTTTGTATTGAGCAATTACGTCTGTGTCCTTGGTTGTTTCCCTCACAATATCCCCATTTTCATCTTCCACAATCAAGACTTCCTCTGGCTTGGCCATTTTTGCAATCATCACCTGACGCACACCCGTAAGGACTGGCCCGTACATGTATTTCCTACTAGCTGCACCATTTGAGCTGCCATTACCTCCAAGATTTAGGACAGAGTTCCCACCAGGTCTAGCTTTGATTTCATTCTCCGTCTGGTACAGGTCATGGGCAAGCATGTGCCATGCCTCAAGACAAATTCGAAAGATCTCTACATCATCCACCTCTGATACTCGCACCAAATAAAAGAGACCGGTAATGAGAGATTGCTGAGTGTCCGGAGTCTCCAGCGCTTTCAAATGCGCTTTCAAGAACCCCGACAGGAAGAGGGCAAGCCGCTGAATAAAAATACAGTCCTCCTCCGACCCATTCTCAAACGGCTGCACTAAATTTGTTTCAGGACTAAATATACTCCCCAGCCGTGCCAAAAAGCCACTAAATAGCTTGCGGAACAGAGGGTCATACTCCGGCTCAAGGTCAGACAAACTTCCAATCTCCGTTAAGCAATCCAACGTATCATTACGGAATTGTTGCTCGGGGAAGAATTTATTAAGAAGCGTATCCACCAAGTTCGTCGAAAAGATGAAACCCAATGGGATCCACGTGAGGAAGCGCTGAAGCGTCTGCAACGTCACTTTCAACAGACTCGGTCTTTGACTATGCTCGAGGATAAATTCACACAAATGATAAATCGCGGCGAATTCACTATTGAGACTCTCCTTCATAGTCTTTACCTTTTGAGTGACCATTTGGTCCCTCGAAAAGTCAAAGACTTCCTCACTCAATAGTTTCAATATTTGCATATTATTCTCGCACAGTACCTCGGATGTCTTTGAGGAGCCAACAAGGTCGGGGATGAAGGTGGGCCAATTGTGTGGCCATTCTTGTTTGAGAATTTGGACTAATGTGAGGTTGAGTTTGGATAGGAAGACACGTTCTTTTTTGGCGACATCTTCGTTGGATGATACTGTGATGACTTTGCCGACGACGTAATTTTTGATTCCGTCACGTTGCTCTGCTGGAAGGACTTTCCACCTATTTTGTGCATATTATTTTATAGGATACACACACGAAGACACATCATGTGAGAGGCACAAAGAAGTTGAGACGAGGCAAAGATAAATATCAAGTGTGGAGATCAAGAAGTAACAGGGGATTTGTTTGTCTACACCATCTCTATTTTTCCTACGGGCAATGAACCATTATTTTTCTTCACCTGCATGCACCCAATGAATTATATTGTATCAAAACTCACCTAGTCCTTATAGCATCATCCAACACCTGCAACCCAAAAAATCTCGACTGCGGATTCTGCGCCCGCTCCAAAATAGCATCCGCCTTGGTCCACGCATCCGGACTCTCCTGTAACGCCATTAATGCCTTATTGGCAATCGCCCGATTGGGGTCGACGGGGGAGTAGGCGACGTTTATGATATCGTCGAGCAATGCCACGTCAAAGTCCCCGGCGGTGGGGGCTAGGAGTTTTTGGGCTGCTTCTTCTATTCCCATGCCTGCTGCCATTGTGATGATGATTGGTGCGTTGTCTATTTGTCACTATGGCCGTCCTTTGGGCCAGTTCGTTGAGCAAGCGTTGTATAATTTCAATTCGTCGATGGTTCACTCTTGTGATTGATTGGATTTCGAATCGATTGGAAGCCAAAGCTCGCCACTCGCGCGCATCTGTGACCGTTTCTCGCTCCGAGTATTGTACCTCGAACTGTACCCCCCGGGGGGTACAAAATTTTTGACTAGGCTGGGATCAAGGGGGTACAAGTCGAAAATGTCAGCTGCTTGTGCTAGTAATCCCTGTAATTGAGGAGGGGTACAAAAATTTGACATTGAGGCTGAGGTTAGGAGGGGGGATACAAGTGAAATTTGGGCGTACAGTTCGAGGTACTCCCTGTACAAAACGCAACGCGAACAACGACACCACACATAACGCACACACAAAATCAAACCCGGTTGTAACAAAACTCCTCGCCCCTTTGCCTTGGTGTCCCTTGACGTATTAGTCATTGCGTTGAGGAGTTTTTACCCACATCACAACCGTCATCTTCGAGGTGGACATTTACCTACGTTTGGTTGCAGCGGTGCATTGATAAACCAACAACCAACCAACCGGAGAGTCTTCCCCTCTCTCTCTCCACTTAGAGGTGCATTCGGACACAGCTTGGATATCAACGAGACCGCATCTCACGAACAGACAAATTGGCTGCCGGTACAACATTACCTACTTACGAAGACAATTGATTAAAGATATTTCGACGGCCGTTAGATAATTAGTGTCTCAACTACAATATTTACCCACCAATAAACGAACATGCAAACCAGAGGCAGCAAAACACGTCAAAGCGACGGCAACGAAGAAGATCTGGAACGCCTCGACAGCGGTCTTTACCTCGACTTCCCCAGCAGGCAGGGTAGTAATCATAGTGGCAGGGATAGCCATAATAGTTCCGCCAACAGCAACATGTCAAATAATAGCAACGGTAACGGTAACAGTGGAGGATTTGGAGGGGCATTTCGACGTTTCATCAAGAAGCGGCCCTCCATGGGCTCCAAAAATAAGTCGCATTCACCACCACCGGGCTCGGTGACTGACGGAAATGCGGCGGAAGCAATGAATATTAGCAAATCGAGCAATCATAAAATGACTCTGAAAACTGTCTCGACGTCGATCAAAAAATCAACTGCCGCCGCTTCAGCGAAGCCGAGACGGCGTAGAGGATCCCATGCCATGCCGGGGGGAGGACAAAAGTTACCTACATCGGCAGAGTTAATGGCTCAAAAGGCGCAGCAACAGCAGCAGCAGGGTGCGGCGGCTCCCCCCACTTCTACTACTCAAACTGCTTCCACCACAACTGCGACTACTACCACAAAGTCTACAAAACCTCGTCGGGCCCGTCGAGGATCTCACGCCATGCCTGATATGGGTGGTCAAAAAATGCCTACATCTGCAGAGTTAATGGCACAAAAGCAACAACAACAGGCTCCCGCTGCTGCACCTGCACCTACAGCTTCTCCCGCAGTCTCATCATCTGCCCCAGTAACTAAGAAAATGGGTGGGAAGAAATCAGGTGGTCGTCGTAGAGGGTCCCATGCAATGCCTGCTATGGGTGGTCAAAAAATGCCTACTTCGGCTGAGTTAATGGCACAAAAGCAACAGGCTGCTGCTATGAGTGGCGCTGGAGGAGAGCCAATGGATATGGAAGAAGAACCCATTGTAACTGCAACACCAACAGTACCAACACCAATCACAGCCAAACCCAAATCGAACCGTCGAGGATCCCATGCAATGCCAACAGGAATGAAGATGCCAACATCTGCCGAACTAATGGCACAAAAAGAGGCTGCTGCTGCTGCACTTGCTTCTTCTTCTGCACCGCAAGATGCAAATGATGGACCGTCACCCATGGATACATCCGATTCTTCTCCTCCCACCCCCTCCACCAAATCTTCTGGTGGTGGGCGTCCCCGTGCCAGACGTCGTGGAAGCGTTGTCAAAACAATGGTCGATAGTGGTCCAAAGAGTGTGGATGGGGATGGGGAACATGTTGCCACGGCTTCCACTGAATCTTCTCCCCCCGTTGCTCAGCAGTCGGAGGAAATGGATTCTAGTATGAAGTTAAGTGAGTCAATGATGGAGTTGGATGATGCGGATGATCACAATCAGTCGGGAGCATCACTCCGCCCTACTCGAATGTCAGCTGTGGAGGATCAAGAAATGGGGAACAAGCGGCAGTTGGAAAGTTCGAGAAACATGTCCCATGGGACTGGGGGTAAAAAGAAAGATAGAGGGCGTAAGGCTATTAGGGCAGTGGCTGCGGATTTGGATTACGTTCATAAAGTGGTCCCCAAGTCTAGTGATGCCAGGGAGTTGATTTATGAAGCTATCAAGCCGAATCTTTTATTCCGGGCGTGTTCTACGGAAGAGATGTACGACCTTGTGGATGCATTTGAACCGCAGTATGTGCCCATGGGATCTGTTGTGATTCAGGAGGGGGACGAGGGCGACCATTTTTACGTAATGGAGAAAGGAGGAGTGGATGTGTATGAGAAGGATGTGCACAAGTGTTCATTGTATTCTGGAATTGCATTTGGAGAAATTGCATTGCTGTACAGTTGCCCTCGTACTGCGACAGTGCAGGCAAAGTATGATTGTAAGTTGTGGGTGATCAATCGAAGAGCCTTTAGGGGAATTACGGCTCAGCACAAGAAACGACGTCTAGAAATGAAGTCTGACTTTTTGAAGAAGGTCAAGATTCACGATAAAGTGCTTGGAGACATTTTGAAATCATCCGAAATTAATTCAATGGCTTTGGCAACCAAAGTTCAGAAGTTTAAAGCTGGAAATGCAATCGTGCGTCAGGGCGAGAGGGGGGACGCATTCTATATGATTGAAGAGGGTAAGGTCGACGTTTACATCAATGAGAAGGGAGCACGGCCAATTGTGACCCTTCAAAAGGGTTCGTTCTTCGGGGAGAAGGCATTGTTGTCATCTGATACTCGTACCGCCACGTGCGTTGCGTCAACCGACGTAAAGTGTATGTTGATTGGGCGTGAAGACTTCGTCCTCATGTTGGGTAACCTGCAGGATTTGTTAGATCGATCATACATTGCTCGTGACGAGGCACTGCGGGGAAAAGCAAGAAGCTTCACCTTATCCCACCACGAGAAGATTTAATATGGACGATTATGTAATTAAGCGCACACTTGGTGTTGGTGCATTTGGATTTGTTAAATTGGTGCAGTGGAAGAATTCTCCCAAGGGGAAGGAAGATCAGTGGTATGCACTCAAGTGTGTATCCAAACAGAAAATTGAACAACACAAGCAACAAGAAAAGATCAAGAGAGAAGAAGAGATTATGAAGGAGTTGATTCATCCGTTCATTGCTCGCTTATACGCTGGTATGGAGGACGAGAAAGGAAAGTACTTCTTGATGGAAGCTCTGTGCGGTGGCGAACTGTGCGAGTTGCTGTACAATGAAACTCAGTTTTCAGAGAGATGGAGTCTCTTTTATTCGGCATCAGTCTTGTCCGCGTTTGGACATATGCATGAGCGCAAGATTGCGTATCGTGATCTCAAGCCAGAGAATCTTGTTTTGGATACATTAGGGTATGTCAAGATTGTTGACTTTGGGTTGGCCAAGAAGGTCAAAAGTGGACAAACGTACACGTTCTGTGGAACTCCTGATTATCTGGCACCGGAAGTGATTTTGAATGAAGGTTATGATTGGGGTGTGGATTACTGGGGCCTAGGAGTGCTGATTTATGAAATGACTGCGGGTGTCGCTCCATTCTATGCAGAGAGTCCCATGGAGGTAAGTCTATGCTGTTACTGAACTGTGTATTTGTAACCTTCTTGTCCTGTAACGCGCTCTCACACTCACACCTTCTACAATCTCCTCCTACACAGGACATACGAGAAGGCTTTGTCAGGTCACGTACACATGCCCACCCACTTCAGTCGCTCTGCAGCAAACCTAATCAAGAAGCTGTTACACACATCACAAGCAAAACGATTAGGCAGGACAGTCGGCGGGGCAACCACAGTCATGTGTCATCCATGGTTCTCCAACTTTGATTGGGATGCACTCATGGAGTGCCGATTAAAACCACCTTATCTACCAGATGCGAAAGATCCAGATGATAATAGTACCAATTATGAAGAGGAACAAGAGGGGTTTGCCACGGCATTTTTCTAAGAAGTATGAGGAAAAAGAAGGAAACATCAAATGTGTGTAGATTGTAACACCAACAACTCGCCTGATGTTGTCATTAATTACATGTGGAGGGATCAAGAGTGACTTTGTGTTCACACAATATTAAACGTAAATTTTGAAGTGAAAGTATCAAATCTTTCCTATTTATGTAGGTGATCATCTACGGCATTCAATCTGATTCTACTCGTGCCATATCCCAAATGTCTACTATTCACGCTGTGCTCTCTTCTACTTTCACGATGTCTTCTTCTACTACATCATTCAATCTACCATCTTACAATAGCCATCTACGGCACCCAGTTATTCTATCCGTGCCATATTTCTGTATGGGAATTGTACGAGGAATGCACGACTTACAAATCATACTACTAAGACTAAAACCCTTCATTCAACAATAGCATGGATGCAGTCTTGAGCAGACCAACATCATACGGAACAACAATAGCATACTGTAACCTAGCTTGTCGTGATGATCCAAACTGCTTCTGTAAATCACTCGTCACATCATCATCATCATAATCCGGAATGACCAATCCATTCTCCAAAGTCTTGACACGCACATTCTGTCCACCACCACCATCACCACTCCGATTGTTATTCGTTATAGATTGAATCCACATGGCCACCTTGACCACTTCATTCTTTGTCAGACACGTAAACCCTATCCCACCACTACCACCCCCATTTTCACCACCGGTAGTTGCACCAGAAGAAATCAACTCTGCCAATGGCAACAGATAACTCAACCGTTGTTCTTCTTCCACCTTTTTCCAACCCTTTGTGGTATCTAGTATGATGTATTGTCCTTGGGAGATGGTTTCCATTGCTGGAAGTGGATCGGGTAGTATTGGCATGGATTGTGTGTTTGTTTGTAGTTGTAGGACTTTGCCCCATGATGATGAAGTCGATTCTGTTGTTTGCTCATTGTTATTGTTGTTTGTACCACTGTCGACCAACACTTGAATATTGTTCTGCAGCTGCATCTGCTTCTCACCATTTGAATTGCTCACATTGTCACTGGGTGACACAAGACACTTTGTAAATGGAGCACTCGACTTTGCAAGCCCACCATCAACATCATTATTGTAATTAGCATCTGTACACTCCAAATCCCACAATTCCAACGCAGTCGACGGAGAGATAGATCCTCTTAAATCCAACCAAATTTCTACCGCATTGTTATCATTATTGGATAGAGATGAGTCATTGTTGAATTCTTCGAGGTTGAATGGACTGACATATTCTGTGTCTGCGCTGCTTTTGGTGGAATATAGGCATGATGATGATGATGTTGATGATTTGGATGATACATGAGGTTGTATTATGTGGAATGAAAGACAGCCCAGCGGCAGAAGACCCAATGGTACTATTATAGACCAAACGATGGCGATATTGTGGACTATCATCAATTGCCTCGACATGTTATTGGCTGCTAACTAGGGAGTAATTAGTAGGTAATGGATGTGGAGATGAAGTTGATGGCTGCGAACACCAAAAACAAACGAAAGGCTTCAACATCGCGCGCACAAGCACGCACAAGCAAGAGGGAAGAATCCAATCAACGGAGATGTGAGATGTGAGAGATGTAGGGCTTTTCCCCGTCCCGTCCCGTCAGCCTTTCCGGGGATCGGGGAATCCCCCGATCGAAGATCCCCGGGGATTCCCCGGGAAATTGACCGAAATTGATCAAAAATGCCCAAAAATAGTTCAAAAAGACCCAAAAAAGTGTAAAAATGTTCAAGATATGTGTCTGCTTGGGGTTGAAGGGGCTGCGCTCTATCCCCATCTGCCCCCGGGGAAGAGGGTCACGGGGACGGCAGTGTGTGACGGGGAGCTTCCCCGGCCGGGGGTCCCCGTCCCCTTCCCCGTCATCCCCGGACGGGGGAAAGCCCTCTAGAGAGAGAGAGATGCCGAATGCCGACGCACGAAGTTGAAGCATCACTCTCACGAAGAGTTCTTGAATCTCATTTGAATCTACCGTCATCAGTAAAAGTGCCAAGAGTCATTCCACTACACTACACCTACTACACATTACCCGCCCCGTCGCTAGTCATCCGCCAGCCAAGCATGTGCCATTGGTCATCCAAGTGCGACGTATTCTTTTACTACACAATACGAACTTAAAAACTACAATCAGAGCCTTTAGCATTGACACGAAGAAATAAAAGATTCCGACACAAGCGATTCCTTAAAACATACCGCTGCAATCACTCACGGAATAAACATTACTACTACAACAACCAAATAGTACAAAAACGCAACACAACAACAACAAGATGAAATACCTGGAAGACTTTCGACTCACCCAATTAACTTCAGACCTTACCGAAGCATTTCTCAACACACGTGGAAGTGGCACTAGTGGACCCTCTTCTTCCTCATCGGCATCATCATCGGGGGGAAGAATGGGCAATGGTCGTGGAAGGGGTGGTGCCAAGTCAAGAAAGCAGCAAAAACAGCAGCACCATCAAAGTAGTACGCAACAACACCTTCTACCCCATCACGTGCCAAAAAATCATCATCAGCCAACAACAATACCAACAACTCACCATACCACCCCCTATCCACAAGCTACACCTACAACCCCGCAGGCTACTCCAGCTACGACAACGGCACACGCTCCTCCTCCTCCTGCCGCGTCATCTACGGCCGTGTCGAGGCCTACACCACCAAACGTGCGGGAAGTGACAAAAAGACGGCGTATCAAGTGGGTGAGAATTATGCGCATGAGATGGAGAAGTGAATGAGGCTGTGGAGAGTATGAAGCGGGAGAGGAGGATTAGTGGTGGTGAGGGGAGTGAATTGTTGGAGAGAGAGTGGTGCAGCGAGGGCTGTGGAGGAACAGAGGTTGAAGGAGGAACAAGTGAAACAACAACAAAGTGAAAGGAAAAAAGACGAGGGCGACGACTAATACTACTGGTAGGCCTCGATCACGATCAGTAGATGGTGTCACATTTGCATCATCTACACTTGGACCACTGGAAACTTTGATGGAGCATTTCCTCATCACGTTTTGTCCCTGGAGAGCTTGCAATGTTTGATAATGGGAGGAGGATGATACGACGAAGAGGCCATTGGAAGGTATTTTGAAGGAGCCTTCGAGTAGTAATAAACGGAGTCGGTGAGTAGAATGTTGGATTGACACTCTCGTGCAACGATCTATATATCTCTTGCTTCATCAAATCTGACATCTTCAACTCTTGTTTTCCAGTGCCATATCGTTTGATATCTCGACAGGTCCATCCACACCCTCGTCACGAAGATACATATCGAATCGTACCGAGTCTTCATCATCCTTAATGGCGGGGACAACCTGGGGATCAGGAGGAGGTGGTGTCAAAGGAGGAGGAGCCGCACAATGGGGAACAAAATCCCCCACCGAAGAAGACGACTCCAACACCCATCCACTCATCCCACAACCATCCCTGTATCAATCATCCTTTGGAGAGGGCAATAGCAAATCATCCAGTTCGTTGCCCACCATTGCACCAAGGCGACTCGTCACCGATCTTATCTTGACATTAAATGCCAGCTTCCCCGACTATGACTTTGGGGATGCCCGCCCATCAGACTTTTGCACACTACCCGTCCTAGAGGCAATGCGTCGAATCAATGACAAATTAAGTGAGTTTGCAGCTACTACGGATCGAGGGCAGGACTTTCTTCCCAGATTTTGGAGTTCTATGGATGATGTGGTGCTTGGTTTGAAGGATGCGGAGGTGTACTCGTATGCGCCGCAGGCGGGTGATGATGACCCGTTGGAGTTTTTGACAATGTCCATGGCTGGTGGGAATGAAGCTGGAGATGGTAATTTCCTTCCTACGACTACTGCGACTACTAACAATAGCGGTAGTAGGTTTGTTAGCGGTGATGCGTTGAATTGCCTTGACACTTCTACTGTCTTGAGTCTACCGGATCGAATACCAACCTCAAAAGCAGATGACTCTGCACACGTGACTCTGTGGTCAATGAATTACTTCTTTGTTAGCGGGAATAAGAAGAGAATCGTACTCTTTGCTTGTGTCGAATGCATTGGAAATCAAGGAGATGGTAGTGGCGACGATGACGTAGTTGACGATTATGAGTATGGTGAAAATGATGTAGTATTTGACGAGGCTCGTCGTGGCAAGAGGCAAGAAGAAAAAGAGGGTGAATACAATTACCCCCTGCGATCAGTGATTGGATCACCTAGCCCATTAGAATCATTTTCAGTGGCAGGAGACGAGAGTGTGAGTGTCATGGTTGAGGACTATGGTGTTGACATGGATGGTGGAGATGAAGAACAAGGTGAAAACGATTTTGATACGGGTGCTCTTGGAACAAGTGTGCATCCAATGACATCCTGAAGAAGGATGTCAACAATGACGACAGGAAACGAAGAGAATTCTTCTTCCTCTTGTCGTTTTTTTCATATGCATATAGGTTTTGTTATGTTGTAGGCCATATAGTGGCAGGAATGAGTGCTACAAGCGTTTCTTTTATAGGTAGATAATGCATTAACTCAAAGAGAGGATTCTTTCGTGAATTATTAATAGCTTATTCTATTAATTCTCTGCCTATAGCGGAGCAAGAGTTATGAAGGAGATCAAGAGGGTAGGACCAAACCAAGTTTGTTGTGTATGTCTAAAGCTGCTTCCCCCCTCTATTGTGTCTCAAAAACGTACATCCAAATATCATCCCCTCTCCCAAAGCATCATTACAGTCCATAGTTCAACCGAAAGACACAATTGTGCACATAATATTGCCCAGGTCCCGTCCCAACAAGTTGAAAGAATTCACAAAAATGAAGTGGATTGTCTCCTCCAATTTGAATTGCCCCCGTAACGAAAATGACAATAGCATTGGGATTTGAAGAGGGTTGAATATCTGTGGTTTTAACGTTGTGTTTTACTGGTCCGACAGCTTTGAGTTTTTGAAGGATATTTTGTGCTCCTTGTACTTGTTGTCCTTCGAATGTGAGCATTGATTGATCACTCTGAATGGGATAAAGCGAGGGCGATGTTTAGTGCACAAGTGATGAAATGTGAGCATATGTTAACCGCCATTCATGTAGGTGAAACCAGATCAATACTTTCTGACAAGGACGGCAAAAGATGCGGCCATGACCATTAAAATATGGCGAGCAAGCAATGTAACGACATCGGCAACCGACTATACGAAATACTTACAAATAATCCGCCCAAGTTATCTGCATTCGCGTCAAATGTGGCGTAGAAATGTTGAACAAAGGCGTTGGCAACTTCTTCGGCGCTCATGGTGGCTGTTAACGTTGATTATTAGGGGGTAGGAGGGAGATAGTCGTTGACTTTCGGCTGGCTTGGTTGTTTTGATGGTTTCGTCAATTTTTTAGGCGAGGGCGAGTTTAGGCATGATCACTCATAGAGATAATGAAAAATTGAATTGATCATGAATGCGTTCATAACAATGCCTCGATATCTTTTGTGGCATTGAAGCAAAGCAATCATATTCTAACGTAGCAGGTTCTTAGCAGCAACTCTCCCTTATCTTCTCCACCCTAATTACTTTGAAAGACCAACGGTGACCAAGACACCTGCAAAATGACAACAAGGGCCACACGAAGAAGTCAAGACGACATGAAAGTCAACAGCGACGATGAAGAAACTCCAACCTTCAAATTCAATGGAAAAATCTACACAACTTACCAAGAGATGGTCAACGCCAAACGAAAGAGGAACCAATATGTACTAGAAGCATCGGGGCTTCTGAAACCGTCTCAGCCACCGCTCTATACATCACATGTGACAAGCAACAAACGCAATAAAAATAAACAAGCACAGCTCAAAGCTCCTCCGCAGCAACCTTCCAGGCGCTCCAGTCGACTATCACAATCTGATAAACCAAACTACAAAGAAGTTTCTACTTTTATTGAACATCAAGCTGCCGTTGTTAACAAAAAGCGTCCTAGAACAACAAGTACAGAATCCAGAATAGTTTCACCTTCTCTTGCTGCTGCCCCAGCTCCACCAGCAGCCAACTCGGTACGTTCCATCAACATCGATACAAAAACACTTGTTCTCGGCGAAAAGGGTGTCTTGGGTAAAATGATGGATCATACCGGTAAAGAATTCGTCATTAACGAATCATTTGCACTAGCAGCACATCCTGACGATCAAAAGAGACTTGCAGGCTCAAGATTATCATTCAATAAATACTGTGGAGTGCAAGAGTTCAAGAATGCAATCTTTCTTTGGATCAATTTAGGATCCAAGGACAATCCTGTTGTCAATGATTTTTTGGATGATGCCCGACAAGTAAGTTGGTTTGGTGGTTCAAGAATGCATGATGAGTCACCGGTGATTCACAAACTTCTCAAAATGGGGCAGCAGCATGATGATGTCAAAGTGGGTGAAGATAAGCCTCATTCTGATATCATCCTTTGGTGTAGGAGGTATCAAACAGACACAAAGAAATTCACTCCATATTTATGCTTTGGTCGGCTGACTTATCATTCTCACGTTCCTCAATCGCACCCGTTGAAGTTTATCTGGAAATTGGTTGATTATGATGGATTGAAGAATCATTCAGATAAGGCTGTGAGGGATCGGTTTGCAGCCTTTACAACATAGACTAATTTGCAATCGGTTGCTGATTTGCTGATTGTGTACAAACAAACGAGAAGTAGAGAACGCTTTGTAAATTAAATTTTAGCCATCAGTAAACGCTTCTTCACATTGTATTCAACAAGAAATCACGAATCTCATATCTGTATTACTTAGGTCCATCTAAACAGTGATGAAATACTCAAGTAGAATCCAACTTCGAATCAAACAAGGAAAGCTTGATCTATCTATGGTAAGCAAGCACATAAGTCACGGACAGGACATAAGTTATCTTCCTAGTTTCCTGTGAGAGACGCTTTGAGTGAGGTTGTGACAAAAAGGGCAACTCAAAAGAAGAGAAGTTAGGGTTATCCCACTGCATCGACCCATGTTATTCACTATAACTTCTTCTCAACGCAACTCAGGTCACTCCCTAATTACACTTCCTCTTCCAAAGCTTAGGAATTGGTATCCGGGTCGCGTCTGGCTTTTGCTTTGTCTGCAGAAGATTTGTCCGTGATTCTATCGTCACGCGCGCGACCTGTTGGAATCCTTGAAGCAAGTCTGAAGTTTACCGATCATTTACCAGCCTCCTGCCGTTGGAGACCAATGATTACGACTTGGACGACAACGATTGACAATAAATAATTGGCACATACATAATACTGCATCAGCACTAGAGAGTAACGAAAATCAGGCCGCAAATCATGAAGCTAGGCAGTCTAATCCGAGATAAAGCTTCAGGGCTCATGAAAAAGTTCTTCGAAATCTGAAGCCAACGGTGGTAACGAGATTGCAAAGATCGATCACAGTGAGAGAAAGGTGAAGGTCTCTCACGTGGATCATAGTGAGAGCAGAAAGAAGGAAGCAATTGTTGGTGTAGACTTTTCTGCTCCCCCTCAGAGTCATAGGAGCTCGTCATCATCAGGTAAGTGCACTTGAATAATCGATTTATGTCTTCTTTTTTGGACGTCAACTCAATGAAATCTTTTAGGTGCTCATCTCTCAAGCTCAGGCACACGGAAAGAAGCACGTGAAGAGAAAGGGAGCTCGGCATGCTATCCAAGCATCCGTAGCTGCCTTTGATGCCCCCTACCAAATCAAAGTATTCCCTAAACCCGAAGAGGCCCGTCGTCTAATCCCACGATGCCCTGATGCCCAACCTCTTGTTCCGTGCCTGTTCCTCAGAAGAACTATACGAATTGGTAGATGTATTTAGACCAAAAAGATGTCCCAAGCACGTAGATATTATTCGAGAGGGGAGTGAGGGGGACGGATTTTATGTCATGGAGAAAGGTCAGGTTGATGTCTTTGAAAAAGATGCCTACAAGTGTTCCCTCCAACGAGGGCATGGATTTGGTGAGATTGCTCTGTTGTACAGCTGCCCAAGGACGGCAACTGTGAGGGCAAAGGAAGAATGCGAGTTATGGATGTTAGATCGTCAGGCCTTTCGTGAAATTACCGCAAGGCACAAGAGGAACAGATTAAATATGAAGATGTCTTTATTGGCGAAGGTATGTGCTTGCTTCTTGGGGCAATGGTTTACTTGTTTTACTTGTGTAATCAATGCTAACGTATATGCTTCCAACCATACAGGTGAAAATTGATGGTAGGACAATCGGACAAATTATGAAGAGATCAGAAATGCATTCGATGGCTTTGGCCTCAAAATTTGAGAGCTACCCAAAAGGTTACAACAATTGTACGCCAAGGGGAATCTGGAGATGCTTTCTACATGATCGAGACAGGGGAGGTTGATGTATACATTAAAGAGAAGGGAAACAAACCGCTGGTAACTCTAAAGAGTGGGGACTTCTTTGGGGAAAAGGCATTGTTATCTTCAGCTGTTCGAACGGCTACATGTGTTGCGCATACCAATGTCAAATGTATGCTTCTCATGCGTGAAGACTTTGTGGATATGTTGGGTAATATGGCGGATCTGATAGAACGTTCATACAAAGATCATGAACTCGATGAGTCGTTTAGGGATGACGGGCATGAGCATTCTGGAGATCATCCTAGAGGAGAAAAGTTTAACAAGTCAGACTTTGATATTAAGCGGACACTCGGTGTTGGGGCATACGGGTATGTGAAGTTGGTTCAATGGAAACATGCAGCCAAGGGAAGTGATCAATACTATGCATTGAAATGCATATCTCGTGAAAAAATTGAGGAGAAACGACAACAGAAGAAAATCAAGAGGAGAAGAGGATATCATGAAAGCACTCGTTCATCCTTTCATCGCACGCTGTTTCAATGTCATGGAGGATCAAAAAGGAAAGTACTTCTTAATGGAAGCTCTGTGTGGCGGCGAACTCTGCGAGATGTTGTATTTCGAATCCACATTCCCTGAGGACTGGACAATGTTTTATGCTGCTTCGGTTCTTACTGCTCTTGCACACATGCACGAGCGCAAGATTGCCTATCGCGACCTTAAGACAGAGAATCTTGTGTTGGATGAAGCTGGCTTTGTGAAAGTTGTTGATTTTGGATTGGCCAAAAAGATTACAAGCGGGCAAACTTACACTTTCTGTGGTACACCCGACTATCTGGCACCGGAAGTTATTTTGAATGAAGGTTATGATTGGGGTGTTGACTATTGGGGTTTGGGAGTGCTGATTTACGAGATGGGGGCAGGAGTAGCCCCATTCTATGCAGAGAATCCGATGGACGTGAGTATATCTGACAATCCGTATCTTCTTTTGCTTGCCAGCATATTGCTAACATTGTTATTGTTGTCATGTACTGTTCTTGCAGACTTACAGGAAAGCATTGTCAGGTCAGGTTCCAATGCCAGAGAAATTCAGTCGTGCTCTTGTCAGTATTATCAAAAAGCTATTGCACACTTCACAAACAAAGCGATTGGGTAGGACAGCTGGAGGTGCGACGACAGTAATGTGTCATCGGTGGTTCTCAAATTTTGACTGGGATGGTCTAATGGAGTGCAGGTTGAAACCACCGATTAAACCTGAGATTAAGAGTCCAGAAGAAGAGAGTGGATCATCGCATGATGTTGAAGGATTTGCAATCGATTTTTTGTAACTTCATGATATTTTCAGTTGATGTGGCTACTGATGAGAAGTGGAAGCAAGAGTTGGAGGTCTGGATGAGTCCAAGCTAAATGTTCATGGTTGTTATCCTACTTATTCTCTTGTTCATGTTGCATACACGTATTCTTCACCTCTAGCTGTATGGTACGTATGAAATCGTCTCAAAACAACTTGTATACTACTAAGTGACTGAGTCCTACTTTAGTTCTCTTCGTCATCGACTCCACTACCATCCTCATTACTCTCATTATCCTCTTCTTCTTCTTCGTGATCCACATTGCGCTCCACATCTCCCATGTCCGCTCTTGCTGCCTCTTCCCTTTCCCTACGCCGCTGGTGCTCCAGATAAATAGGGCAGTTATGCATCGCGTGTTCTGCAGATCCACATTCCATGCATCTCATGTGTTACCTCGCCACCTTTCAGGACATTCACTATACCAGTGCCCTCTTTGACCGCACCAATGGCAGTCATCGCCCCACTCGTCTCGTCCATTCTCATATGCAGTCCTCTGAGCTGGACTGGCATAGGGACTGTCATCAGAACCATTTCCTTCCTTATCTGACATGTTTTCTAGATATTTGTTCTTTGAAAATAGAGTGTTGCGTTCTCTGAGGGCAGAGGGCGGTCAAGGGTGAGATCACAACACTTCCTTGACACTTCTTACAAAGAGAACCCTGTGCCAAACTGTTCCATGTGGCGACTCCCTAAGAAAGAGTAGATGGGAAGGCTTCAAACAACAAAGAGGGTGAAGAAGGCGCTCGAGTTGATAGTACTTATCACTTTTCGTTGATTGTTCTCTCCAGGGGGTGTACTTATGATCGCAACTTTTTTTTCTGGAGTCTGTCAAGACTTCTTGGATTGACTTTATGCAAGGGATATTTGTTTCCGTTTCACTTTCTATGTGGGATTAAAGGTAGGGATACTATTTTGGATTTGCGCCGCTCTTGATTTTCATTTTGATCTTGTTCTTTTTTTGCCCTCATTCTCATTCTTGATTGCATTGGCCACCCCAGCAAAGAGGAGACGAACAACCCACAACCCGACAACCAAAGCAGCAAGCCAGCCCAGCCCGGAGGAGCGATCATTGTTGTATAGGAAGAAGGGAAACGTTGACAGAGCAACATCGTCTGCCGCATTGCGCCGCTGTTTACCCAGTTATCTGCCAGAACAAATAATAAATTCGGCTGCACCATCATAGCCGTCGCAACGGTCACATTCAGCCATTATCAGCAACACCAATCACATCATTCATCCATCTGATTTTTTCGATACTCTACAATGAATGAAGAAACGCAGTCTACAGAGGCACCCCGTCGCTCCGGACGTGAGCGGAAGCAGGTGATATCGGTGTACGCCGAGGCCAAGATCGAGGCCAAGAAAGCAGCTGGGAGGAAGAAGAAAGTCGCTACTGCAAAGAATGGAAGTGGCCAGAGGAGCACCAGGTAAGAAATACATCCACTTATATCTTTGCTGTGATTTAGTGTGTCAAGTTCAAATGACTAATCACTACTTGCACTCACTCCTTATTATCATTTTTCTTCACAGGAGCAGGAGGGCTGCAAGAGCAGATGAATCCGATGAAGACAATTGCGATGAAAAAGAAGACTACGCCTCATCAGAAGATGATGAATCGGCTACTTCTTTTGATGACGAAGATGATCAACTTCTGTCCGATTGTGAAGTAGAAGATAGCAGTCGGCCTGCCAAGCCAACTGTCCACCGACGCTATTATTGGACTTCAGCAGATCGCAGAGCTGGCGAGAACAACTCCTTCGAAAGTGTGGATGGTACCAAAATGTTCTACAATCGAGGCCATGGGAATTATTTGAGGCGAGAGACAGGAACAGTTCTCTCAAAAGGACAGAAATTATTGATTGCCAAACAGGAGGATGAGCACATTATCGTGGAGCCCAAATTTAGCAAAAGTTCGAGGCTGACTCAAGTGCCATATCGTAAGTTGTTCTTCTTGTTCTTGTTGTTGTTCTTGTTCTTGATGCCATTTGCATCTGACATAACTTTGCCAACTTCTTTTTTGCCCTAAAAGACGTGGAGATGTTGCCCTGCTACGAGTACTTTGCAGATGGTATCAAGCATAACCCAGCGATGGAATCACTCAAGATTACCAACCATAACTTGCCTCCGTCGCCATGGTTGGAAACCAGCATCCTTTCCGTTTTAGAAGTATTCAGCAATGAGCACGGCCGCATGTCATTGTTAGAGTTGTCCAACTGTAGTCTATCGGCAGATGACATCTCTAGTCTGACTAAATTTCTTGACCGAAACAAGACTATCACTTCGTTGAATATTTCCCGAAACAATATTACGTCTGCAGACTCAGTCAAAGCTCTTGCAAAAGCCATCAAGAAACACCCGGTCTTGTGCAATGTGAATCTGGCCTATGTAAGTCTCGGTGGTATTGATAATATTGATGCCCTGAACAAGATTCTTACTGCATGCAAGACTTGCACGTCTCTGGAGATTGGCCACGATGACTTTGGTGCAAAGAGTGTGGCATTGATAGTCAAGTTCCTTGGAAAGAAGAACTCGTTGACTTCCTTTTCTTTGGTTGGGGCCGCGATGGATAACGACAACAAAACGATATTGTCTGAGGCCATTGTCAAGAACAAGACAATTCAAAAGCTACGTCTGCACTCCAACAAACTGCAGCTACCAGGAATCATTAGGAACACGAAGAAGATCACCGCAGGTTTGAGCAAATTGACGCACCTAGATCTCAGCCATAATAGCCTCCCGGTGGCAGGCGTCAAGGTCATGGCAAAGTTCCTCGAGGCAGACTGCAACTTGGTTTCCCTCATTATGTCCTCTAATCATTTGACTACGAAGGGAGCCAGCGTGCTCTTGCCGGCAACGAAGAAGAATTCGTCTCTTCATCACTTGGATTTGTCTTTCAACTGGCTAAACGACGGTATTGCACCTCTCATGGTCGATTTGCTGGGCAGCAATCGTACGCTTCGAAGTATCGATCTCAGCGGCAACAAGTCCTTGACCAAATTGCGCGAGGAAAGAAGGCGCTATTCATGGTACGCGAATAGAAGTTGGACTATTCCTCGTAGAGAAGGTGGAAGATATGCCATCGTGAAAGGAGCTCTGTTCGATACGACGAGCTTGGACTCTATTGTTTCTAGCAACCACACTTGTGCATTGAAAATGTCCGGATATGATAACGGAGATTCGAAGTCCTACAACAAACGTCAGCACTTTGAAGAGACTGTGTACAAGGTGCGTTTCTCTTGTGATACAATATCTAGTCTACAAAAGCCACTCTAACTTGATTACATTTCCTTCTCACCCTTCTGTGACCACAGATCAATGCTCTGGACGCAAGCGAGGGCAAGAAGATCCGGTTCAAAGTCGTCCTCGCCTTGAACGAAGTTGACAAGGAATTGTACAACCCCCGTAGTTTCGATAAAGTGCCTCTCGAGATGATGCCTCATCTGCTAGAAATGCTTCAGCAAAGGATTGGATTCAACAGTTTTGGCAAAGATGTTGCGCCTAAAGGCATGAATATGGATGTAGACGGCGGGAATTGGGGCAAGTGGAATCCTCTCTCATGCAAGTGGGAGAAGAGGGCAAAAACAACCAAAGAGAATGAATCTCTATCACGTGTATACGAGGTGATCATGTCATGGCAAAGCCTCCCCCAATTATTCGTCAGAGGACCTGGCGAACTCCCCGAGAGCACGAATGTTGAGGCTGAGGACGAGGAGCCCACCACCAAGAAGAAGAAGAGCAAGTCGAAATCTCGCAAACGCAGGAAATTCGGAGACGCGAGTGACGATGATGACGAAGCATGGATCCCGAATGGAGGGAGAAAGAGGGGCAAGTGGGAGCGGAACTCCGAAACAAGGAAGTGGGACTACATTCCTCCTCCAGTCTACTAGCTACATGAGCAGAGAGAGTCAAGGAGGCCAAGCACGCTTGTTGCTTGTTCCTAGGAGGAATTTGATTGGATATTTACCTCAAGCGCAAGTATAGGTATAGGCTATTATAGTATAGGCTCACACTCTCGCAGCTGTTTGCATTATGGAAATGCATGGCAGCTGTCATAAATGTAGTAGATTCATATATATGGCATTTAATTCCGTATGGGCGCACCCACCTACCACCCAACCTGCTTCGTCTGTGACCAAACAGTCTTCTCCTCTCGACTTTAAAGGAAGACAGAATCTATAAAAGGAAGAAAGAGAAATGAGAAAAGACGGACGAGTGCGGAGACACCCGTACTGCAGCAAGAGGAAGTCATGTCATAGGATATTCATGGAATTATTCATGCCATGGTGATATTTCTTTAAAATCGTCTGTCCGTCTGTCCGTCCCACACGTTAAATCAAACTACTTTCTCGCGAGAAAGAGCATCTGCAAAAGATCTCTTTTGGTCCCGCCGCTCCTCACAATCACGAGTATCTAACCTCGGAGCAAGGAGCAACATCACAACGAACACTCAACATCTGCTACAACAACCCTCTGGAGGTATCGTCAACACAATCAAGACAACGACAGGCGGGCTCAAAGGTTAGTTCTTTATTGTGATGATTGTTAATTTGGAAGAAGGAAGAAGAAGCAAGAGAAAGTCAGGAGTGTAATGTGTTTGATAAAGTTAATGGCCTTCGGGTCGCCCTCTGCTTTGGTGGTTGCAGGGTGCTCGGCTGCATCATAGTTGTGGTTTTCATGGTGTGCGAATAATCGGTAGTAGATTGGCGTCTGCGTATATTTCCCCACTGTTTACAAGCGAGGTATTCACGCGTCAACTGCTGGTTAGCCGCAATTTGCATGCCATGGGGAATCATCTATCGATCTCGAGCTAACGTCCCCCGTCAAATATATTGCACGCCGTGATTCTCTTTTGGACGGTGATTGGAGCCATTGGTTCACATACCATTTATAATGCCTCATCTAACCATCCATGATTCATTTCTTTTCTTTTCATCTATTGAAGGCAGGAAACATCACTCCCAGTTCCCTATCAGCACGATACCTCTCTTATTGATCAGAAGACAAAGATGAAACAAGTTGGAGGGAGTACACTTAGCCAATGAGAATATCCACAATGAAGGTCTCACTAGGCACAGGGACTTCAACTGGGATTATTGCATCTAGATGCTACAATGAAGACTGTACTCGGGTTGTCCCAAGATTAGAATCTCCTTGTTGGAAGAACCACCACCGTAAGTCGCTCCGCCGATGAAGGCCAAACCGATCATAATGAGAGCGGCAGCTGCGCTTTTGCCGGCCAGCCTTCTTTGGATCTTTGGTGAACTGCTCGAGCGATGGATTGATTGGAGAGGGAGAGGGTTTGGTAACACGCGCGCAATAGATTCAGTTCGGCACAGAGCGATGGAATTATTGCCAGACTGATACAACAACTGTAAGGTACTCATTCGATAATTGCTGCATGAGAAGTCCTGAAGTTTAGAAGACCACCTATTCCATGTTGCAATAATTGTCTTGCAACAACCCAATTTGGGATGGCTGCAATACTATAGCATCAAATCGGATATATCTAACGCCGTGAATATGGCAATCGACCGCTTCTAGTGACCCATTATATTCGGTAACGATAGTACGAAACGATATTTGTCACTTCTCAATCTCTTTTTCTACGAAACAGCGTTGCTACAGCATCGTAGGTGACCTGATGAGGCCATCTGGGTCGCCGCAAGCTCCTCAGTTGACGGCCATATCGTATCTCACGCTGAGAATATGGCAATTAACAGCTTCTAGTGACCCATGATAGTTGGCCATGATAGTAAAGAAGCATCTTTGTCACGACTCAAGCAATATTTGGGCGTATCAGCGTCGCTACAACGTCGTAGGTGACCTGATGAGGCATCTGAGATAGCGCAAGTGGCAAGCTCCTCAGTTGACGGCCATACCGTATCTCACGCTGTGAATATGGCAATTAACAGCTTCTAGTGACCCATGATAGTTGGCCATGATAGTATAGAAGCATCTTTATCACGGCTCAAGCAATATTTGGGCGTATCAGGCGTCGCTACAACGTCGTAGGTGACCTGATGAGGCATCTGAGATAGCGCTTGTAGCAAGCTCCTCAGTTGACGGCCATATCGTATCTCACGCTGTGAATATGGCAATTAACATCTTCTAGTGACCCATGATAGTTGGCCATGATAGTATAGAAGCATCTTTTTCACGACTCAAGCAATATTTAGGCTTATCAGCGTCGCTGCAACGTCGTAGGTGACCTGATGAGGCATCTGAGATAGCGCAAGTGGCAAGCTCCTCAGTTGACGGCCATATCGTATCTCACGCTGTGAATATGGCAATTATCAGCTTCTAGTGACCCATTATAGTTGGCCATGATAGTATAGAAGCATCTTTATCACGGCTCAAGCATTGGTTGGACGTATAGGCGTCGCTACAACGTCGTAGGTGACCTGATGAGGCATCTGGGTCGCCGCAAGCTCCTCAGTTGACGGCCATATCGTATCTCACGCTGAGAATATGGCAATCTAACAGCTTCTAGTGACCCATGATAGTTGGCCATGATAGTAAAGAAGCATCTTTGTCACGACTCAAGCAATATGTTGGGCGTATCAGGCGTCGCTACAACGTCGTAGGTGACCTGATGAGGCATCTGTGATAGCGCTGTAGCAAGCTCCTCAGTTGACGGCCATATCGTATCTCACGCTGTGAATATGGCAATTAACAGCTTCTAGTGACCCATTATAGTTGGCCATGATAGTATAGAAGCATCTTTATCACGGCTCAAGCATTGGTTGGACGTAACAGCGTCGCTACAACGTCGTAGGTGACCTGATGAGGCCATCTGGGTCGCCGCAAGCTCCTCAGTTGACGGCCATATCGTATCTCACGCTGTGAATATGGCAATTAACAGCTTCTAGCTGACCCATGATAGTTGGCCATGATAGTAAAAAAGCATCTTTGTCACGACTCAAGCATATTTGGGCGTATCAGCGTCGCTACAACGTCGTAGGTGACCTGATGAGGCATCTGTGATAGCGCTTGTAGCAAGCTCCTCAGATGACGGCCATATCGTATCTCACGCTGTGAATATGGCAATTAACAGCTTCTAGTGACCCATTATAGTTGGCCATGATAGTATAGAAGCATCTTTATCACGGCTCAAGCATTGGTTGGACGTATAGGCGTCGCTACAACGTCGTAGGTGACCTGATGAGGCATCTGGGTCGCCGCAAGCTCCTCAGTTGACGGCCATATCGTATCTCACGCTGTGAATATGGCAATCTACAGCTTCTAGTGACCCATTATAGTTGGCCATGATAGTATAGAAGCATCTTTATCACGGCTCAAGCATTGGTTGGACGTAACAGCGTCGCTACAACGTCGTAGGTGACCTGATGAGGCCATCTGGGTCGCCGCAAGCTCCTCAGTTGACGGCCATATCGTATCTCACGCTGAGAATATGGCAATTAACAGCTTCTAGTGACCCATGATAGTTGGCCATGATAGTAAAAAAGCATCTTTTGTACGACTCAAGCAATATTTGGGCGTATCAGCGTCGCTACAACGTCGTAGGTGACCTGATGAGGCATCTGAGATAGCGCAAGTGGCAAGCTCCTCAGTTGACGGCCATACCGTATCTCACGCTGTGAATATGGCAATTAACAGCTTCTAGTGACCCATGATAGTTGGCCATGATAGTATAGAAGCATCTTTATCACGGCTCAAGCAATTGTTGGGCGTATCAGGCGTCGCTACAACGTCGTAGGTGACCTGATGAGGCATCTGAGATAGCGCTTGTAGCAAGCTCCTCAGTTGACGGCCATATCGTATCTCACGCTGTGAATATGGCAATTAACAGCTTCTAGTGACCCATGATAGTTGGCCATGATAGTATAGAAGCATCTTTATCACGACTCAAGCAATATGGTTAGGACGTATCAGGCGTCGCTAGCAACGTCGTAGGTGACCTGATGAGGCCATCTGGGTCGCCGCAAGCTCCTCAGTTGACGGCCATATCGTATCTCACGCTGAGAATATGGCAATTAACAGCTTCTAGCGACCCATGATAGTTGGCCAAGATAGTAAAGGAGCATCTTTTGTACGACTCAAGCATATGTTGGGCGTATCAGGCGTCGCTACAACGTCGTAGGTGACCTGATGAGGCATCTGTGATAGCGCTTGTAGCAAGCTCCTCAGTTGACAGCCATATCGTATCTCACGCTGAGAATATGGCAATCCACTGCTTGTAGTGGCCCATTATAGTTGGCCTGTTAGTATAGAAGCATCTTTTTTACGGCTCAAGCAATATTTGGGCGTATCAGCGTCGCTACAACGTCGTAGGTGACCTGATTAGGCATATATCGTATCTCATGATGTGAATATGGACTTTGGTGCGAAGAGTGTAGCGGCGATAGCCAAGTTCCTCGGAAAGAAGAACTCGTTGAGTTCCTTTTCTTTGGTTGGAGTAGCTGTGGATAACGACAACAAAAATCTGTTGTCTGAGGCCATTGCCAAGAACAAGACAATTCAAAAGCTTCGTCTGCATTCCAACAAACTACAGCTACCAGGAATCATTAGGAGCACGAAGAAATCACCGCAGGTTTGAGCAGATTGAAACCCCTAGATCTCAGCCATAACAGCTTCTCGATGGCAGGCGTTAAGGTCATAGCCAAGTTCCTCGAGGCAGACTGCAACTTGGTTTCTCATTATGTCCTCTAATCATTTGACTACGAAGGGAGCCAGCGTGCTCTTGCCGGCAGTGAAGAAGAATTCGTCTCTTCGTCACTTGGATTTGTCTTTCAACCGGCTAAACGACGGTATTGCACCTCTCATGGTCGATTTGCTGGGCAACAATCGTACGCTTCGAAGTATCGATCTCAGCGGCAACAAGTCCTTGACCAAATTGCGCGAGGAAAGAAGGCGCTATTCATGGTACGCGAATAGAAGTTGGAATATTCCTCGCAGAGAAGGTGGAAGATATGCCATCGTGAAAGGAGCTCTGTTCGATACGACGAGCTTGGACACTATCGTTTCTTGCAACCACACTTGTGCGTTGAAGATGTCCGGAGATGATAACGGAGATTCGAAGTCCTACAACAAACGTCAACACTTTGAAGAGACTGTGTACAAGGTGCGTTTCTCTTGTGATACAATACCTAGTCTACAAAAGCCACTCTAACTTGATTACATTTCCTTCTCACCCTTCTGTGCCCACAGATCAATGCTCTGGACGCAAGCGAGGGCAAGAAGATCCGGTTCAAAGTCGTCCTCGCCTTGAACGAAGTTGACAAGGAATTGTACAACCCCCGTAGTTTCGATAAAGTGCCTCTCGAGATGATGCCTCATCTGCTAGAAATGCTTCAGCAAAGGATTGGATTCAACAGTTTTGGCAAAGATGTTGCGCCTAAAGGCATGAATATGGATGTAGACGGCGGGAATTGGGGCAAGTGGAATCCTCTCTCAAGAAAGTGGGAGAAGAGGGCAAAAACAACCAAAGAGAATGAATCTCTATCACGTGTATACGAGGTGATCATGTCATGGCAAAGCCTCCCCCAATTATTCGTCAGAGGACCTGGCGAGCTCCCCGAGAGCACGAATGTTGAGGCTGAGGACGAGGAGCCCACCACCAAGAAGAAGAAGAGCAAGTCGAAATCTCGCAAACGCAGGAAGTTCGGAGACGCGAGTGACGATGATGACGAAGCATGGGTCCCGAAGGGAGGGAGAAAGAGGGGCAAGTGGGAGCGAAACTCCGAAACAAGGAAGTAGGAATACATTCCTCCTCCAGTCTACTAGCTAGATGAGAAGAGAGAGTCAAGGAGGCCAAGCACGCTTGGTCCTAGCAGAGGCATTTTATTGGATATTTTCCTCAAGCGCAAGTATAGGCTAGTATAGGCTCACACTCTCGCAGCTGTTTGCATTATGGAAATGCAATAATGTAGTAAATTCATATATATATATCATTTAATTCCCTATGGGCGTCCACCTACACAACCTGCTTCGTCTGTGACCAAACAGTCTTCGTCCGACTTCAATAGGAAGACAGAATCATAAAAGGAAGAAAGAGAAACGAGAAAAGACGGACGAGGACAGAATCACCTGCTGAGAAGACCTAATCTAAGCAAATGCATCTACTGGAGGGGAATAAGGCGTTGTTTGTTATCATTAACAGGAGAAGAGTAGCAGACCTGCATTAATAATAAACTTCTTAAGATAATAACACGATGAGGAAGAGACTGGCGCAATTCAGAAAGCTAGGGCGGACGCCTGATCACAAATGGGCTATGCTCAGAAATATGGTAACAAGTCTCATCAAACATGAGCGCATCGTGACAACTCTGCCCAAGGCGAAAGAATTACGCCATCTTGCAGACAAGGTCGTCGGCTATGCCAAGAAGGGTGACGTTCACGCCAAGCAGCTAGCCCTTCGCGTTGTGCGGGAAAAACCCATGGTGACAAAATTATTCGAAGTGATGGGTCCACGCTACGAAGATCGTGATGGGGGATATACACGAGTTATGAAGCTGTCCCGTCCTCGCCGTGGTGATAATGCCCCTATGGCAGTAATTGAATATGTCGATAGGCCTGGGGAAATCAGGGCTGCTCGTGTTCCCGAAAAGCGAAAGCAAAAATACTTCAATAACTTGGGTGAGGTTCTTGAACATGCTGGTATCAAATCAATTGAAAACCAACAGAGTTAGGTTGGGGTAGCAACTTATAATTGGATCTGAGGGTGTATCCTAGGGAAATTAGAATTAGATGATGGATATTGCTGATAGAATAGAGATCATTTTATCAAGTAGTGGCAAGATCCCGGCGCAGAAGAAAATGCAGATGATTGCAATTAAATTAACCAGCAGCAACAGAAAGTAAATAGCGTCAATTGCAAGTGCAGCAGCGGATATATAAACTGTGAAATCTATTTGTTACACATTCACACCAGCAGGCATGTTGACAAGTCCTTTGTTCCCCAGAAAGTACACTGCATTACCAAATCCAGTCCTCAACACGAACTCTGTCGCATCTTCGTCGCACAAAGTCCACAGGAGCTCACATGCAGATCGTTTGACACTAGAGTCGATCCATGTCATGAGTCGGATGAGCTTCCATCTCACTGTACCTCTTGGTGCATCCAGCGGGGCCATATTTTTCGCCTTTGATTGTCCATCTGACTGCATCTTCGCCATTTCTGCTGCGACTTTCTCTGCAAACTTATCTTCCAACTCGGGTGGGAATACCTCATCCTTCACCATTTGCAAAACTGTTGCATTTGATTGGCATAGCTTGCTCAATACCAACAGTATTGGGACAACTGCAGCTGCATCTTCTGCCGAGTTTGCTGTCCGCTCGACAACAACGGTCGATAGCTGATATGCCATGATATTTACAAGAGGTTTGACCCCGTCATTAGATGCTAGATACCCACTGTATTCCCCCGGGGCGTTTAGCAACAGTGTCACTACGGCAAGTTTACATTGGTACACACGTATGTCTGCATTAGAGAGACGAAGGATCTCACAAAGCATCATCCCAATCTGTGTCATAGTATCATTTGAAGGCAAATGCATAGACGGCTTTCCAGCATCCATCGCGAAGAGAGCACGCAGTATTTCTAATGCCAAATCCGAGCGCCGATCTAAAGGATCTCCAGGGAATGGTGGATCACTGCGCAATGCCCAAGCTAGAGTTGCAACTAGAACCTCCAACAAACCGTACTTTTTCTTGTCATTGCCATCCTCGGTCTCAACTGAGAACTCCGCAGCAGTCAAAGTCTCCAATGTCTTCTCCATCTTTGGAATAGATTCAGGTGCAGCTGATATCAAATGATGAACATTTCGAACAACAGAAAATATTCTTGGCACTGGTTGATCTCCTTTCAAGAGAGTCCTCATCAGGTAAGTGCATCCATCTATCGAATGTACAAATGATTTTCGTGCCGATGCAGTCACAGCATCATTTCCATATGTTGCTCTGAAGATACAAACTGACGCAAAACGAGGTATGTCTGGGCACTCATTGCTTGATTGCAGAGTTGCATCATCTAATAGTTTGCAGTATAGTAGAAGCATTCCTTTTGATTTCAATCTTGCTGTAGGATTCGCCGCAGAATTGGACACGCTTTCTAACGATGATTGTAGACATTGACCATACCACCTCATAAACAGACCGGCTGCCCGCAGTATCTCAGAGAGGAAGGATAAATTTTGATTATTGACGTCTATTTGAATTTCATTGGCCACTTCATCAGCCACTTCATTGGAGTCATCACCATTGCCAACGTAGCCGGGAGATACGACTGCTAACAGCAATGTATGAAGGCGATCAGCAGCACTATTTAGAGCAGAAAATTGTTCAGACGAGTCGTCGTTGGTGGTAACAAATTGTGAACCTCCACCGCTCAACATTTCCTGTTCTAAATCATTGTTCCACTCCTTCAAACTTTGTTCCTGATCTTTTTCCAACGTTTGCACGAGACGCTCGAGAATAACTTCGGCCATGATGTATACTCTACTTTATTCTATTCTACGCTGTCGTTGATTTAACTGTTAGTACCTCTTGCCGGTGGCCAGCTATTATCATTGGACAACAACAACTCTTCTTGGTTGCTCGCTTGATTTTTTGATTTTGATTTTTGCCCGAAGCTTCCGGACTTACATAGAGGAGGTATGGTAGGACTGGGTATAGATAACTTACGGTAACATCCTTTTCTTACCTACGGACGAAGGGAAGACGCGCGCGCCCCCTCTGACTGGACTGATTCAGAGATCTGAAATCATTTTTCAGCTGTTGCGTCGATTGATGATGTGGCACGGCTGCGAGCAACTTCCTCCATGCTGAAGGCATGTTCTTGTGAGTCAATCGATTAGAAGAAGTTTGACAGCTGCTTTGGACCGTCATAGCTTGTTCATTTGCTGACGAGCTAACCAACTCCTCAATTGCATTGGCATAAATTCTCTTCAGGCTCATTATCGTTTGAAGTATTATATAAAGTTGGCATAGAAGAACAATTCAATCAATATCTGTTCGGGAAGTAGTTAGAAGAAGTATATCTCGGTGAAGGAACGCACGGCGTAATAAATATATCCACAACGATTGATCAAGGTACGAAACAATATCGAGCGACGGGGTTTGCATGAGAAGTAACCTACTCTTCTCCGTCTATCTACATTTATATCTAACTTTCTTCTTTTCGTTCTCTGTACCTCTGCTCTCGTGTAGTAATCAATCTCAAAGTATTATCACATTATCACAATGAATTCAGAGAGAACAACTAAACGTGGCAACTATGCCGTGCCGCTCATGATCGTAGCTGCATTTGCTCCTCCCAACAGCGGAAGCTTTTGCACCGAGTCAGGCGTCGTCACGTCTTGTGCACACATCGTCAATAAATTTGCTACAGATGACTGCCACCCTAAGAGAAGAAAGCACCACATCATCAACATCCCCGAAAGATTTAGGAGCTCAGCCAGTAGTTGTGTCGGCAGAGGCCGAGGCGCTCAGTCACTCAGAAACTACCATGAAATTAGTACCTAGTTTTGATCTTTTCCAGATGCTCTCGGAAGAGGAAGGCGGGATAATTCCTCATACCGTTGCAGGAAATGCCATGCGGATGACACTATCCTCAAGGTTGGCATCCCCGATAAACTGGAAGGTATGCAGCTGAAAGATTTCAAAGGTTTGGGAGGTAAGCAGAAGATTGAGACTTTGCCGGACCCATTCAGTATGGTAGAGAAAGAGTTTGCAGCCATTTTCAGATTCGATCAAGGAGTTAGTATCTACCGACCAGCCCATCCTTTCCATGGCTGCGAAACACTTCTTCGAGAAGAGACATGGTAAGAGGTTTCGACCAACCATCATTCAGTTGATTGCTAAGGCGGTTGCAGCTTGTCATCCAGAGGAGATCGAGGGAGATAGATGGGAATACAGTGGGGCGTCAAAAATTGGCATGGAAGGTGGCAAGGTAACTGTTGGAAACCACCAAGGATCGGACGTGTGGAGGAAGCAGGCCCAGCTCGGCCAAATCTGTTGAGATGATTCATGTTGCGTCGCTAATTCACGACGACGTTCTTGACGAAGCCGATACTCGTCGAGGAGGAGAAGCAGTTCACAAGCTTTACTCGAACAAAGTTGCTGTGTTGGCTGGAGACTATCTATTGGCAAGAGCATCTGTGTTGCTTGCTCGTCTCGAGAACACGGCTGTTGTACAAATAATGGCTACAGCACTCGAGAGTCTCGTCGCGGGAGAAATCATGCAATTGAAGTCCTCTCCTGATGAGCTTTTGCAAATGGAATCTTACCTCAGAAAATCCTACTACAAGACAGCCTCCCTCATCTGCTATGCCTGTCGGTCTGTTGCATTACTGGGTGGACATGCTTACGGTTCAACCGTAGCAACTGCATGTGAGGAGTTCGGCTTCCACATGGGTCTTGCGTTCCAGATCCAAGATGACATTCTCGATTTTCACAGCAGCGGCAAGTATTTTAGGGAAGCCCGCTCTTGCCGATATGAGTTTGGGATTAAGCACTGCTCCTATTTTATATGCAGCACAAGAATTCCCTCATCTTCGACCCTTGGTCAAGAGGAGATTCAAGGAGAATGGGGATAAACAAACAGCCTTGGAGGCACTTTACTCAAGTGACACAGCAATGGATAAGGCAAAAGATTTGGCACAGTTTCATGCGCAAAAAGCGGTAGACGCACTACTTCGGCTTCCTCCATCAGAGGCACGTGATGCCCTGCTCAGGTTAACGTACGTGGTGATCACTCGCAAGAAGTAAGTGAGAGTAGGCATCGGATTAGTTGACTGTGCACGGTGACAGCGGAAGAGTGACTGATTCGACGCAACAGACATAGGCTCAATTCGAAGTAAATTACGGCGTCTGTGGGTCAGTGTAGGACACTAAACTGTTATAATATGGCATAATAGCAAGAGTAGCATTACATCCTTGAGAGTATCAACATCATCTGTTCTTTCAGATGCGAACATCTTCATTGTCCCCCTTCAACTCTTTCCATCTTCCACATATCAAGCCATCTTCCTTTCACCTCATACTGAACTGATTAAAGAACTGCTTGTAACGAGATATATCATTCATTTAGTACTCATTATTCTAGTTATACCAGCGATTCAGCTACCTAGAATGTGATGGACTTGTCACCATCTAAACGAGACCTAAGCTTCGACTTAGACTAAGCTAAGACAGAACTAAAACTCGTCCTCGTTAGTTCCAAAGGAGTGATGCCATCCTTATCACGCAACTTTTCGCTTACTCCGGCGCTCTTGAGCAACGAAACGATTTCTTTTCTTCCATGCTCATGTGCCCACCACCTGTGGAGAAGAGTATTCATGTGAGTATTTGAAAGAGAGCAGTGAACGAACATGCAACACAAAATAAATAACTTACATTGGACCTCTACCGTCTTTGCTTCGCATATGCACATAGTGAGGAGTAGATTGCACGATTGACTTGAAAGAATCGACGTCGTTATCCCTCACCAAACCGAACAGGGTTGACGTTATGTCATTATTTTCCCACTTTAAATTGATTTGCTTGATTTCATTTGACTCAAAGTCATTTTCTTCGCTTCGGTACCCTTCTTTTGAGCCCTTCTTGCAGCTGCGGCCTTCTGAGGATCGTTCAAGTGCTCGAAGTATTTACGCTGATAGTCATCGTCAGCTTCTGACTTGGCATTGAAATCTTCGAGCTGTTTGAAGTCTTTCTTATCCTTCAGGACTTTTTGAAGCCCAGGTGGGTATTGACCAGGGCAGTACCAGCTTCCTTCCGCGTCACAGCGACGATTGTTCTTGACCCATTCCTTGCTCTCTTTCGAGACACTCAGAACTCTGTAAATGCGAACTTTGCCATACTTGCTCTTGTATACTTCCTTAAACCGATTCTTGTCCACCTCAACGCCAGGAACCAACCCGCCACTGTGCAGTTTGTACAACAGACTTTCCCTCATCATTGGTGACGGATTGCCACCCGGGCTGAAAATCTACTGCAAGTAGGATCACCAGGGCACTGTACCAACCAAAGAGAAATCACAGTTGTAAGTCGTTTGGATCGATGAGTAAGGCAAAACTACAATGTCACAAGCCAAATTCGACAACTTACCATGTGCCTATAGACTGAATTAGCAATCCTTGCCAAATGAGGACTCTTCGCTAAGTCATCTCCTCCACCTCCTGTCCAAAGAAGCACATAATCCGCCAGATGCCTTGCAATTCTATGTCCGTCCTTCAAAGGGCTCGTTAGCGCCCGTCCAAGCAAAGCAATGTGCTCGTGATTCCATGTATTCCCGTCAGCAATTGTCGTCCTATTAGCAATAGCAGTAATTTGGTACCCGTAATCCCACCAAGCCAGATCCGGGCATCTTCTGGCGTATTATCGCGGAGCCACCAGTAAGCTTCGCGATAATCATCCATGGTGAGCATGCGCCCTTGATTATCCTGAGTTTTGATGATGATAGAGGGGTGCGACATGTGAGCTGAAACCTGAATGCTTCTGTCTTTGAACTCTTTTATGTGATCTTGAGAAGCATGATAGAGGAAGTACAGTGCGCAGAACCAGAAGCTACGGACGATCAATTGTGTGATAAAATTGGGAGAGGATGAGGATTTTGTAGGTTCAGTCTTCTTGGCATCAGCATTCTGTTTCTTCTTTGATTTTGCCTTTGGTTTCGTTTCAATCTCCACAGCTGACACGTAGTCGTCATTAGCCAAACCTACATCGTTCCACACATCAATGCTCCAGCCACACACGCCCTCAATGCACGTACCAGCCACTCTTCCACAGAGCATGCCTCCCAGCACACTCGCAATGGGACTCGTCAATAGAATCAACCGCACCATTTTGTGGCTGAAGAAGTAGGCCGCAGCGCCAAATACCAACAGAAATGACGATGCATCGTTCGTATATCCAATTGCAACCATCCCAAAGCCCCATGGCGCAAGCTTGGAGAGAACCAGCAAGTATTGCTCGTATGCTTCTGGTTTCGCAGCTTGGTGTTCTGCAACACTATCTACAAGAGGGTTTCCAGTTTTTGTATGCGGAACGAAGAGACCACGGACACGAGAGCTAATCGGCCCGAAGTAGCCAGTCGGCCAGAGTGCCGTGATAACAATAGCTCCAACCAATGCCACCAACCCACCGATTCTAACTCTCAACAGCCAGATCTGCGACCTCGTCAAATTGTCACGTGTTCTCACTCTTTCACAATATTCTACAAACTGCATTCCGAAAAACACGAACAGTGGCCCAAGTTGTTCTAGACTTCTAATTGGAGTCCATCCAACAACGGGTACTTGCACGGCCAGCGCCGTTCCTACAACATAGAATCCACTGTAAGCAGCATGCAATTTCGAGGAGTGACGCCCAAGAAGAATGAGTACTGCAGCATGAGCACCAACAAGATTTATTACAAAGACATATCCACCCCATGCAGCGACCATGTTGAAGTACGCAAGCCCTGTCAATGCCCCATAGAGAAATGACGACCAAGTTTGTGAAGAGACGTTGAACCCTCTATCCTGTTTTTTGTCGAATCTTGATGCCTACATTGTCATCTCCATCTGTAACAGTCACATCACTAACTGGATCTCCACCCCGTAATGACCGAGTCCACAACCAGAACACAAGAGTCATTGCAGTCATGGCGACACTCTCATTGTCATAGCCACCAGCAACTGATCGCATCATGTGGGCTGGAACGACCGACATGAAAAACATGGTTGCCAACATGGACAATAGAGATGTTGTTTGAAGTGAAGATCCTTTTGTTGCTTTTGTATCCATACATGCGTAATGTGCCACAAAGTTGCGAATTGGTGTCATTATCTTCTGAAGTAAATATCCAATTATTGGAATATCATCCAAAAACGTGCCAAATCGATTGCCATCGTTGAAGCCAAAGTTGGAAGAGCATTCCAAAGCTAGCAAACCTGTAGTTAATGTAGCTAAGGCACCGAACCAGGCTGGGACGAGGCAGCATACGTCATTCAAGCTCATCTCATTCCATTTCATACCAAATGAAGCCATGAGATTTGCAACTGTTGACATGACAGTTGATCCAGAACCGGACAATGTTGTTGACACGCCAAGAGCAGATTTTGTCACTGCCCTAGACGAAATGCTGCCACCAAAGCCAGCGAGTTGACCAAACCATTGTTTGACACCGAACCAGATGGGCAACCAAACCTTCGTAAGAAAAACAGCAGTCACCTGCATACCAGGGTAGATTGTCGTTCCTACAGGTCGGCCAAGAGGGTACCAGGACATGTAATCAAACCAATTCACAAAGTTTTTCCATCCATTGTCATACAAGTATTGAGCCGCTCGAAAGTTGAAGTATGGATCAAATTCATGGATAATGTAGCCATAGTCTTGGACGGCCTTGAGACGGGCGGTGTAGGCTGTGGTGAGGAGCTCATTAGCGTAGTAGGAGAGATGTAGCGATGAGGACTGCCGCCGCTATGGGGCGGAGGACGCTGACGGCACTCTTTGCCATGCTTGCTATCTTCTTTATTATGCAAGAACGAGGCGATCAGTAGAGATGAAGGGAAAGAGGAAGACGAAAATATCCGATCTTGAAATCTCTGGTCATTGTTAGGTTTACGTAAATGCAGCCGCCCGTTAGGTTTACGTAAATGCTCGATATAATTGAAGAGTAAAGGGAGGGGCGACATTAGGAAAATTTTGCACCCCACCTTAGAAAACTGTTTTGGCCTCTCCAGACCCTGCGACCTCTATTTATCCCTCCTCAAAAAATCTTAGAGTGGAACTTGTACCCTCGTGACCTCGCTAATTTCTGAAAATACCCCTCGAAAAAGGTGCTTTTCGTGACATTTCCATCACAGTACCGTAGTGTCTACCCAGGTCCTCCAAAATGGCCAACTATAGGTGTTATACCCGAAAAGAAAATGTTGACACCCAAGGCAAAAACTCTTTTTTGGCTCTCCGACCCTCCTCCCTCCTCGTGACCTCGCCAAGAGGTGGGTACAAAATCCTAATGTCAGCCCCTCCAGTAAAGAAAGATGAATGAGCTATGTACCTAATACAAGTACGTAGTAGAGTCGCGCTCCTTTAGGAGGGTGTCAATACTTTTAGCTTACAATAGTCCTTCTTCGTATCAAGGATTCTTTATCGTGGTCAATGCTTTGGTGTTCACTGGCAAGGATACCCTCTCTCTAGAGCCTTCATCTATTGCACCTGCGTGCAAGTTGATGATTAAAATAGAATATATTGTCTAGGATAGGTTACATCCAGTAGTTTGGTCGATCAGCAATCGCTGCGCTCGGCTGCTTTACACATAATCACCCGAGCAACAGACTGACCAACAAAAGAAGACTTACAGGGGCATATGGCAAATTAACCATTCCACCTGAAGGAGGAGAATCGCCCTCCAAAGAGTTGAAAGGAGTAACAGGCGAAACGCGGGCAATGACCTCCATGTCTGTGGGCACAAACTCCATCACAGCGCTTCCCTGACTTAGCTTCAGCAAAGTATCAATAGACTTTGCGCCCATATCGAAAGGCTGTTGTCCAACCAATCCATTGACCAACCCACGGTTCAACAACTCCATCTGCTCGGGTAAGTTATCAACTGATATTGTAATAACATCGGGATATTGTACAGCAAATTTAGCCCAAGCATCATCGGGAGTTCTCATGGGGCGACCTGCAGCGCTAAAGAGGACGGCGATACCTGGATACTTCTTCATCAGATCTTGAGCCTGTTCAACACCTAGTGTGGCATTGGAGCCAAAATCCGTCGGGGAGCCAGAAACTTCCTCCCAGCCTTCTCTAAGATTCTCACGGATGCCCTGCTCCCTTAGAATAAGGTTTGGGTTGGTATCGGAGAGGATTGCATACATTCCTGTCGGAGACTTGGTAAAACGAGATTGGAACATATGTGCCAGCTCTTTACCAAGAGCAATATTGTCGGTGCCAACATAGGCTTTTCGTTCTGAGTTAGGTGCATCACTATCAAAGGTGATGATGGGTAGACCAGCCGCGGTAGCGCTATTGATGATTTCATCTCCAGAAGCTTCGTCGATAACCGAGATTGCAATACCATCGACTTCTCCCGCATCTATGAGATTCTTTACGATAGCCACCTGCTCGGTTGCATCCTGGTCAACTGGACCGATAAAGAGACAGGTAAAGATATCATCAGAATCCGAACCCTGCGTCAACAAGTTGGCTTGTTCCGTACAACCCGATTCAACAGATTGAAAGAAAGGGTTGGAGGTGCTCTTTGGAACGACTGCAAATGTGTAGTTTTTTCTTGGCGTCCGCCATATTGGCAGCTGAGGAGTGAGAGGGCGATGATGATGGATGGGGCTAGCATTATTATTTTAATCATCAACAGGTAGCTAGAGTTTGTTTTATGATGATGAGGAACATGTCAACATATCTCGTGGTTCGTGTTCGCATGTAGATCATTTAAAGACGCGTGTCGTCAATTAACCCTATTTCCTTGTTGCCAGTAACACACTACCATATTATTATGCGCATTCCAATCAGTAGGCCCTAACGTTCGCTGGTACTTCACGTAGAAGAGCGAAGAATTGAGGAGCTTGCCGCCTGCTGCGTGGTACCCCATGAGCTGCAGTAAAGATAGATGAAGAGAGCGAAGCTCATGTGCGTGAGAGCTCTGCGTCGTTCAAGTTTATCATAGTCCTCCTTCGTATCAAGGATTCTTTACTGTGGTCAACTGCAAGGCCCCTCCAATCAAGCCTATTGTTGCTGCGGCAACCAAAACTTGGTATTCCTCTCCCTATGATTATTGCAAGTACGTTGAGAGGCAAGGCCAGCACCACCTTTCCAAACAATGGAGCTTTTCCATACCACGAATGTTTGACAAGGTACTGAAGACTTGGAAGTGTTGCAGCTAGCCCTACAAGATGCATGAACGGTCCAAGAATGCTCTTAGCAGTCCATATACCACTGCCACTAAGCCTTGCTGCAGCAATCATTATCTTGGTATGAACAACACTCTTTTGAGCCATCGTTGCAACATCATCTAGAGCGCCAATACCGGTTGTTCTTTTGGATCCGAAGATGTGAGAAAAGACGTCTTCATGGTTTGTAATAACATCATTGGTGCCGAAGAGAAAGCTGAATTTCGAGAGCCCGCATCCTCGTAGAAATATTGCATAAAGTGAAGCAGTGACGAAGACACCAACAGTGCCTATCAGTAAAGGCGCAATCCAATTCCTTCGAGTCAACTTTGTTAGAACAAGGCCATGCCATTTGGATTTTGCTGACGACCTTTGGTGAGTGTGTTTACTGCTACTTGAGCCTTCTCCCTCTAAAAGGAGAAGAATCGGAGAGGAACAGAGTGTGGCAAGGATTGAAACTGGGATTCCCACGACAGTAGTGACGCCTACAACACCCACACCAGCTATGCCGTATCTTCCATAGATAACGATCATTGCGCACAGCCATGAAATGATACAACCCACGTTACCATATCCACGCGTTGTCGAGGTTTTGTCCTTTCTCATTCTGACCAAGATGCAAAATGCTCCAGCGAAGAGCCCGCACACGGATAAGTACGTGGATGCCCAACCTCCAATTCCAAATGGATGGGCATGTGCAGACAAGGAGACACTGGAGATGACGAAGAAGACTGGAAATGCCACAACTGTCCAAACATTGGCAATTTGCTCGACTTCGCCGAACTCTTGCGTCTCAAGGAAGTAACCCATGACAGCACAAACAGTACCTAACGTCGACATGACCATGCAGGAGAATGCAGTCACAAATATTGGGATGAAAACATCCTTGCTCATGCTCTGCATAACAATGAACCATGCCAAGCCACATCCAAACATTAATCCAAAGATCATTAGCCGAAGGAATTGACGACTGTCTTTCCTACCTGCAGAGTCTTTCATCTCTCGGAGTTCTAATGGCCCCGTCAATGCCAAGAGCACAGCCAAAAATGCAGATACTAGCCCCCATCCGCCCGTTGCAACTTCACTGTCAACAACCATACTGGAAGAGACGGAAAGAAAGAGGTCGCTTGGTTCGTTCGAATTAGAGCCTGGGAACGCTGGCGCAGAAAATGACACAAACAATCCCATAATAAGTGTCAATGCTGCTACTCTTTTCCAAACTTCGCCTCCGCCACTTGGAAGATAATGATTTACCATGGATAAGACTGATACCCCCCAGAGAGCAGCAGAGTATCCAATAATCTCTGAGAATTTGGGCGATGTTGCATAGAAGGCAGTGCTGTTGTGACCTGTAAGAAGACCGATCAACGGCTCCAACACCAACCGAACGGAAGCTGTGATGATCAAGGGTAGAATCACTGCGCAATACGCCACAACAGTGATCGATGCATTTTTTGGAAGCTGACTTGACGATTTGATGTAAACTGGCCTCAACGCGTACGGGAAACATATTGTCATTAGCAACAAAGATGCAACAATCCAGCGAAGGTAAAGCGCCGATAGAGAATTGTCAACGCCGACAAGATTTGGCTCGATAATAACTGCAATCATTTTTCCAAGCGCCATGGACGATGCCACTACAGCACTCTCGCCCTTGATGAGCTTTTGTGCCTTCAGGTGCCAAATGATGATTAATGTCAGTAAGCCAGTACAGTACACTGCAGAAGCCGAATAGACGGCAACTCTCCCGAATTCAAAGCTGTCCCTCGAATAAACCGGCATGGGTTGCCTCAAAAGAGAGAATTCCGTTGCGCTCAATACGAACCCATACACTGCGAAGCAAGCACCAGTAACATCCCACTTCTTCATGAAGTCTCTACCGACTCCACCTGGCGCCCTGTGAACCAAACCAATGATAATAATCAACCACATCGTCGCAGACATGCTCACTTTTGCGAATGTTTTGAGAAGCATCTGTTTCCCTGGTATAATTTCCACCGTCTCCGTCAAGAACGTTAGCCGGTAGGCAATGAGGATTGTACAGCATGTAAAGAACACAAACACTGTCAAAAAGGCATACCGCAGCTGCTTTGTAATCACCCACAATGCTAAACTTTCTGCCAGCAACATTGGAATAGGAAGTGCCGCCCACGGAGGACTGCAACTCAATCCAAAACATACTGCCGACAAACCCAATAACAATTGAAAGGTATCTTCGTGATAATCTCCCATCAAAAATTCTCCATTCGAATTCTGCCTCCCAAAGAACCAGATTGTTGCATACCCAAATATTGTTCCCAACGACAGCAAGAATGTTGCAAGTGATGCAGACATGATTCCATCGTGACCATTAATAATGTACGATACTCGTGCACATACTGGAACAAGGTACCTCTGCTGAATCGACATGCAGGAAAGGAAGGAAATAGCCATAGGGACCGATGCCCCACGAAGTGTCCGTCCACATTCAATCGGAGATGTACCCGACTTTAGTAGCCAATTCAACGAGTTTCGCCATCGTTCATCAATGACACCATTGGAAGCTAGAAGATAGTGTAGCACATATGGCAACGTGGCTGTAAAGATGAAATCAAACAAGTCATCCCATGATGCATACGAGTAGGTGATCCGCTGTCGAAACATGACAAGGTGAATTGCTCCAGGAATGAACACCAACAGATACGAAAGCGCCCTTCCCTCTCTTGGACTTATTGCACATTGAAAGACTGATGACGCTGCTTTGTTCTTTTTGGAATGTTTGTCTTCATCATCATCCTTGTTATAAGCTGACTTCTTCTCATCCATCGTATCTCCAAGCATGGAAGGTGCTGCACCCACAAGGAATATACCCAAACTAAAATGACAAGCAAACAACAATGGAAACACCATGGCTGCAGTATCAACACCCCACGATGACACAACATACGACGAAGATAACGACGATGCCGTCAACTCATATGCCACCATGGCCGCAGATATCGGCGGAAGAGTAAAATGAATCAACCGTTCAAAGAATCGAGCAAGTGTTGGTATTTGAAGTGGTAGCCATTGGAATTGCAATGTAGTCCACGCGGCGAGATTGAAGAGTAGCATGATGGAAGCACCAAGTTTTGCAAGTAGTATTCCCAGTGAGACAAAGTTTGTATTTCTATAACTGCTGGTAGTGGTGGTTGTTCCCCCCTCATCATCAAAGTCAATCCCACTAGCTGATGTTGTTGTTAGTATCGTATCCCCCAAAAAGATAGTGACATATCCCACCACAATCGATACGACAATCCATCCAATCCAAATAGCACACAGTGTATAAAATCCACGATGAGTCGTATCACTCGCTACTACATGATGATGATTCGTAGTTCCACCAATCCCACCACCGACATTGGCAAGATCAAGTGCATACACAATCAATCCGATGCAGCATAGTAGTAATAGTGGTAGTGGTGATGACATTTCATAGATTAGGAGTAGGAATAGTGGTGGGAGTAGTAGGATTGCTATGGGGATGTTATTGTTGTGTTGTGGAATGTGTGATTGTTGTTGTGATGAGGATGATTTTGCTGTTGCTGCATTGACATTCATAATGTAACTGCTTTGTTGCAAATTGAAATTCCCCGAATTTGTAGTACTGACATGTCTAGCTTTTAATGTATCAGATGAAGGATTGGGAAGATACGGCGATGGATATTTCGAGGAGTACGCTGATGTTGTCGTTTGATTGTATTGTGGATAGAGAGTTGCTGTGGGCACTTTAGGTGCAGCAGGTAACGTTCCACTTGACAGATTCCTCGCGATATTGTCAGATATAATTTGCGTCTCTGCTTTTGCTTGAATGTTGCCTGTTGATGATGATGAAGCGCTCATTCTTCTGGGAGCAATAATGCCGCCACTGCCAGAGCCAGAATCAGATCGAGTAACTTTGGATGGCGGCAATGGCAGCCTCGTCGTTGAAGATGAATACGTTGGTATCGCTGCAGGATGAAAACTTGTTGTTACTGACACTACTGGATCCTGTTTCGTTATATCCTTTGATGACTCTGGAACAAGAGGTGGTGGTGGAGGATGATGATGGTGACGATGTTGAGGTGCCACTACTGGGGCAGATCTTCGCCTTGGTTCAGCAGCAGATTGAGTGCCTTCTCCTTGCTGCTGTTTTGATGACGCTGCGGCAGTACCGGCATGATCGGACGCCCGACGAGTTGGTGCCATTGGTGGCGGTGGTGGAAACGATTTCCTTGGTGGTACATTCATTGCATATGATATATCTTCTCTTTGCCAAGTATTATTTCATGGTCATTGAACGAAGCGAAGTATCGACGAGGATTTCCAAAAAGTGGAGGACATCATTTGACACTTGCATAATGACACGCTTTGAGGACTTGACACTTGATACTGACACACTTTCATTTCGCACAAAACCCGTGCAAAAAATCAATAACAACCATGTCAGACAGCAAGAGCGTCCTAGTCAACAAACTCCGCCGCCGCCACCCCACCGGCCGCCCATCCAACCTAGACATAATCGACGACACTTGGACATCCGACACCCTCTCCGACGATGAAGTCGAAATTGAACAAACCGAACAAAAAAATAGCCCCACTCCTCGAAGACGAGGGAGAAATGGACGATGCCGTTGTCACTACGGCCAATTCGGGATCGGCGGCGATGGGGGCGTTGGAGAGGAGGAGGAAGGAGGAGGGACGGTGGAATGATTTGGGGTTGGATTTGTTTGATAATGGGAGTGGGAGTGGGGTTACTTCGCATCAGGGTGGTGGCGGTGGTGGGGGTGGTGCTCAGGGGTAGATAGATATAGATCCTTGCCTTGTGGATTGTAGTTGATATAGTTTATTCTGCATGCCTTTTTTTCTGAGGGCCATCAAGAGTTGAAGGTTGATTGATCAAGTCGTATGTTAGATAGGTTTGGCATTGCCAATTGGAGAACAAGGACACTGCAATGCTGGCTGCATTTTTCAAGAAGTATCTCAAGAGAGCATTGAAAGCGAGGGGGGATCCAGATGGATGGGGGCTGAAGCCAAATACATTCAGTTGGTTGTTCATACAAGATGCAGATAATGACCTCATTTGATACTGATACTGTGGACCCCAATAAAGTTTAACGCCAAAAACTACTTGAAAGGAAAAGAAAGAGAATATGACTCAAATGAAGGTTAATAGCATAACATTGACATAGTATTAACAATTGTATACAATACAATGGGGACCTCCTGAATAGGGTAGAGCTATTCACCTGCTATTCACCAGTTACAGCATATTCACAATTCACACCAGCTCCACTCAGCCTCTCAAATCATGAGAATCTCTGGAATCGATCCATTCCCTGCAATCCCGAGTATTGCTTTTGCCGTTCGCGATCTTTTGCATTTGCTTTCTCAAAAATTTTGGCTCAACATATCAATGCCATCAAAGAACACAGAACAGTCAGCCAACCAATCAACTGGGGGGAAAGTGAATAGTGGATAGTGGAGGTGGTTTATACTCACTAAAGAATAATAGCAACATGAAGTTGCGTGTGATCATATCTGCGGCTCTGCTCGCAAGGGCGGCGGCCGTACAAAAAGTATGCGCTCGGCAGAGCCGATACAATCCTTCTTTCATCCCACGCAGACATCATCAAGTGATTGCTGCCTTTGGCAATCCCAAATACTACTCGAACAACTTTATTCGAGCCGACAAAGACGGTGCTGAATTGAAAGTGCCAAAGTTTGACGTTTTCTTTGATGAACTCCAAAAGGTTTCTCCTCTCGTAAAGCAAGCCATACACGAAGAGAATCCGGGAGGTATAGCCGCAATTGATGATGCTGACGATGTCTATAAATGGAAGAACATGGAGCGTCATCCCAACAGACTCATTTCCCAGGTGGATAAGATTGATAACTTTCAGAACCATGGAGTGCCAATGATACGAGTTCGTTCATCGCTCCGCGGTCCTTCCAAACAGAGAGGAATATACTTTTCTGAGTTGATTAGCACAACAGACTTACGGCATAAGTGGGACGCAACGAACAATATAGTTGAAACTATTTACAATGCAGCCGATTTAGATGATATCAAACGATTTCAAGGGGATAAGTATGGAGAACCGGTCATGTTTGGTGTAGGGTATGTCAAAACAAAGCAGTCGGTTGTGTCGCCGAGAGAACAAATGACATTGTGCGGAGTTCAAAATTTTCCTTCTGGTGCATCAACCGTATGGGGTGTTGAGCTAGAGGAGGATCAAAACCATCTCTTTCCCAAGGATCAGACTAAAAGGATGCCAAGATCAACATCTCACTTGTTTGCAATGACAATGATTCCCACTGGTGAAGATACATTTGATGTGGAGTATGTGTTGCAACTTGATGTTGGGGGGTTACCTGGTTGGCTCCTTGGTCCAGTTGTAACTGAGACTGTGAAAAAGATGTTCAGGTTTGCAGAAAAATATTGTGAGAGCGGCTTTGAAGAAGGAGGTGAATTGGCAAAGAGGCTTGCTGCTTTTCCTGACGATGAAGAAGAATCATCTCTACGAACAGATGAACCAATAGATGAAGCTTGTGTGCTCGATGAAAATAGAGCGCTGCTCATGCCACCTTAGTTGAAAAGTGAAGGGCTGTGAGAATGAATATCTGCTATCATAGTGTAAACAACTTGGGTATTGTATAGCAATTTAATAAATATTTAGTGTAAATCATTAGGTAAATCTTGGCGGTAATACAACGCCTTCTTCTTCGCAAGCCTTTTTGAATACATCATTCAGGTTGTGCCATATTTCAACGGCATAGCCATAGTATTCAGAGCCTTCTCCATTGAAGACGCAGCAATTCTTAAAGGTGAGAATCAGATCTTCTTGCAACTCAGCCATGAGACCATAAGTTGGAAGCCGTTCTTCTTCAATCGTTCTCAAGTCCATAGGTTCTGTTACTATAGCTTTGTAGTCGTCAGCCACTTCGGGGAACGCCTCACAAACTGGAGCAGTGAACATGTTCCAACTATCCAACTCTCTGACCTTTTGGATGACAGTCTTTCCAACTCGACTAATCTTTCTTCTAGAAACAGGAGGCCATTTAGCCTGAAATCAGAGGAGAGAAAGAGAGGCAATGTCGTTAGGGTATGAGACGTAAAAAACAAATTCAAACAACATATTCAAAGTGTCGACTGCAGTATACGATGGCGGGAAACGTCAGCAACATCCACTTACCAAGTCCGGGTAGTATTGGTAACCTGATCTAGATTTCTTCGCCGTTGGTGCACCGCCTCTGGAACAACCTTTCTTCTTTCTCTTGCCCCTCACTTCCTCATCACTGCTGACATCATCGTCAGAAGCCATCCGGTCATGATCGGCCCATTCTTCGTCATCGGAATTTTTCTCAGCGTAGCTAGGTTTGGCAGCACGTGCTCGAGAAGACTTTCGGCTCGGGCTTTCAGGTTCTTTTTCCACCTTGGCCTTTGCTTTGTTTTGGCGGCGGTTTGGCCCTGACCTGGAAGTAGGGCTCTCACTTTCTGCTTTGTTGACATTCACTGTTCTTCGAGTTGTGCGACGAGGAGAAGACTTCTCCTCATAATCTTCTTCGTCAATCTCGTCAACTTCTTCCTCTTCTTCCGATTCGCTACTTGTAGGCTCCTTTGGCTTCCCTCGTGTTGAGCGGCGGGACGATGTTCGTTGAGGAGAAACTTCTTTCTCTGTTTCCTCTACTTCCTCCTCCTCCGACTCACTGCTGCTCGGCTCTTTCGGCTTGCCACGAGTGGTGCGGCGGGGCGACGTTCTTCTAGAGGAAACTTCTTCCTCGGATTCTTCTAAATCCATCTCGTCAACTTCATCTTCCGACTCGCTGCTGCTCGGCTCTTTCAGCTTGCCTCGGGTTGACCGGCGAGTAGACCTGGACGGAGGTGCCTTCTCCTCGTATTCTTCCTCATCAATCTCATCAACTTCTTCCTCTGACTCGCAACTACTCGGTTCTGTCGGCTGGCTGCGGGTAGAACGACGGGTAGATCGAAGCCTGGAAGATGCTTCTTCTTCGTCGTCCTGGCTGCTACTAGGACCCGATTGGCGGCTGCGAGTGGAACGGCTGTACGCTTCAGCTGCACTTGTGCGGCGTGGACTTACTGCGGCAGCAGCTCTGATCCTCGTCCTACGCGGTTCTTGCACTGGAGCAGAAAAGCTTGGAAATGTTTCTTCGTCTGGCGTCTCAATCGCATCGACTAAAGACTTGAATTTGTTGTACATCTCGCAAGCCGAATCATAGAATTCGTTGTTGTCTTCATTGTATTTGTAGCAATTATCTTTGATCAACTCAACATCAGATAGAACACTGTACTTGTTCGTGTAGTAATCGTTTCGAAGTCTTGATTGGATCAGAGAGATGTGCATAGGCACTTCGATCATATCAAAGTAATCCGTGTATTGGCTCGTATCGACTTGTAAATAAAACCATTCTCGGATCTTCTCATCCATCCGCATAACTTCCTTCAATGCGTCCAGCAGCTCTTTCTTCGTTTCCTTGCTCATCGAAGGAACTTTGGGGGGTTCGGCGTTGTCTAAAGTAAGATCCCATGAGCAGACATGGATTTCTTCTTCGTCTTGAGCGCCATCCTCTAGCTCCCACTTCATTGACAAGGCGTTATGTCCACTGCCCTCAAAATGGAATTCTCGTTCGTCCCTCCACATCAAATCTTTCAATCTACCTTCATATACCATATAATTGGGATCTTCCACAACACGTCCACTTTCGTCGTCGTCAGGTGCGCATCGCAAAGTCACGCCAATTCCGTCGACGTTACCATCATTTGCATCTATTGCAGCTTCCAATGAACGTATTCTCCAAGAGTAAAGAAACTCGGGTATGATAAATTCTGTTTGGTCGCTTTCAAAGACAGTTACTTCAAAGGTTGACGTTGATTCGTGAGAACGCGTTCTCGTGGCAATAGGGGCCACAAAGTTAGGGGATGGCCAAGGAAAGTTTCGGTCGCCGGACTGGGCAGGAACACCAGTAATATCTAGTGTCAGGATTGCTGCTACTCCCTCCAACTTTTCATCCTTCCGCCGAGAGCGCTGATACATCTCGTAGGGAAAACGATACCTGATGTGAGTCACCTTGCAACATACCACGGGCCACACAGAGTATGTTGGCCACGACTTCCATGGTCCAAAGTAACTTGCGATGGGAAATTTCTGCATCGTATCGTAGTGTGCTCTTGGGATGTAAACGACAGAGTCGCCAACTTGCGGGCAGTACATCTTTTTCCACAACGTATTTCCTGAGTTGGATGTTCTGCTGACCCACTTTCTGCGTACTTGGCTACCTTCTCCCCTTGGCATCTTAAAGAAATGCTGCGAGACAGTCCAATCTTCGTAATATTCCCCGCTGGGTCTAGTATGAGTGCTCATCAACTCGTTCAGCTGCTCATCGTCTGAATCCATTTCTTCGTATGTTCTTCGTGAAACCGTTCGGGAAGATGCACGCACTGGTTCAGCAGATTCTTCCAGCAAAACAGACCTATCTCTGCGCCTGTTCTGCCTCGCTCTGTCTCTTCTCTGACCAGCATTTGATTGCCTCCTTCGTTGTGGCGACTCGTTAACAATTTCAATTTCGTCAAATTCTTCTTCTTCACTAGATTCATCTTGTTGGTAATTTTGTCGCGATGTTCGGCGTCCGCTGCTTAACTGGAAGTCTTCATCATCTGCGTCTTCATGATCATGTTCTTCCTCTGAAAGATCATTGAAATCGACCCAACGGTAACGTGATGATAGACGCGGCGACCTCGAGCTGTTTGAGCTCCTGTTAGCAGAGCGAGATGGCTCCCTCGCATCATTGCGTGAGGATCTTTCTTTCCGGTCAAGATTGACTATTTTCCCGTCTGTGCCGATAATTGCTGTTGTTTTGCAGCCAGAAAGAATTCCTGGACTTTCCACCATTATCGTTGCTTTCTTTCGGACACTTTGAGTAAGCATGCCTCCATCCTTTCGAATTGATGTACTCTGAGCACGAATATCATCTCGATTCCACCGCACAGCATCTTCTGAAATAGGTGATGGCCCTTCTATATCCAGATATGTGTTTCTCACCTCCTCAGAGTATGAAACTCCTTCGTGTGTGCATCTCACTCCTGTTGGGGCTAAATGAGGTGGTTGTTCAGAACCACGTTCGATGCAGTACCCATTCGAATCATAAAATAGATCATAATAGTCATTGGCAAAGTATTGCTCTATCATCCATGACGGAAGGGCGGGCACACTTTCATTTCGCACGTCTGCTGCTGCGGCAAGAGTATCAAATATTGACACGCGACCATTTTCATCTGTCAGAACGAGGGTTAGCCCATCAGGACTGAACTGGCCTTGCAAGTAACCGCATTGCTTTCCGCGACTAGAGGTTTCGGCAATAGGCCCATGTGTCAACTTGTTTGAGTGAGTGCAGAAACAATGACCTCGCTCCAAGTCCCAAACATTCACTATCCCGTCAGATCCAGCTGATGCGATCACTGATTGAACCGTTGGATGAGGTACCAATACGGAACACAATGAAGTATGTGACGAGTAGATTCCCATCAGACACTTCCCTGAATGACTGTCCCATACGTAAATCATTTGAGAACCAGGGCTGATTTCTGTACCAGTTGATTTCAATGGACTTGATTGCGAGGTCACGACCTTCATATCATCGCATGTCCAAGCCACACCGTCACAGTTGACGGATTGAGACACCGATGACGATGGTACTCCCTTTCTTCTCGATGTATTTGTCCCGGTAGATTCTCTTTGAGTTACAGGCGTGAGACGAATCATTACTTGTGACAGATTCGAGAATTTCGTGTGTCTTGCGTCTGAATGAAAATCTGAAACAGATGCGTTTGACGAGTGGCCATCTATTATGATTGTATTCTCTTTGCTCCATGACCAAATGCGTACAACTCCATCTTTTTGACTTGCAGTCAGAATTCTATCGCCAGCATTCGAATACATCATATCAGTGATGGGGTTGTTATGTCCAGAGAGTGTAGCGAGCAATCTCTCTTTTGATGGGGCTATGTATTGCGAAGAATTGAGGTAAAGTGGTCAGCGAGAACCAATTACAAAACTAACAATATGATGACGAATTGCAACTTACCAGTTGACGATCCAAGCACAGCCTTTTGCCTACCCGTCAAACTGCGAATAAAGAGAGGATCAATGTTTGATCGCTTGTTGGTCACTTCCCTACGCTCTTTGTCAAGACTTTCTACACGCGCATCATCTTCGTCTGCCCAAACACGCCCCAATCCATCGTCTGATCCTGTGGCAAAGTGACCACCAATCGGACATCGAGCTAAGCACATAACCTTGACGGCTTTTCTCCGTGCTCGGGTACCAGCACCTTGGAGTTGGCTCTCATTGACAAGGTTTCCGTGCTGCAATTGTGCAATGATTTCAACTCCTTCATCAATTGAGTCCCCCGCAACAAAGTCACCAACATTTACTCTGTTTTCATTAGCGACACCACCCATACCATTTGCGGCGTTCCCAATCGGACCAATCCCCGCGGCTGCTGGAGGGAGAGGAGGGATGACAAGGTTGTTTTCATTTGAGCCACCATCATCAGCAGCCCTCTGCGGAAGAGCTGGTATATTTTGACTCAGTTCATCCACTTTTGTTTCTTCGTTACCTTCCGAGTTGTGTTGGTCAGAACCACTCTTGTTTGCCTTTCGTGAGGGCAAAATGTAGTCAGTACGGTCACCAATCATATCGCCGTAACGCTTCAACGCTGCCTTACGAACGTCCCACATTCTCGCCAATCCATTCTCACCACAGGTCACAAGTCGGAAGGGACTCAGAGTTGACCAAGACACCATATTGGCACCGTCTCTATGACCTCGTAGGATTGCCACAGGGCATCCATCTCTCAGACCCCATATTCTTACATCACCATCTGCCGATGCAGTTGCGAGTAATGAGTTGTCAGAACTCACATCAATGTCAGCCACGACTCCTGCATGTCCTCGCAAAGAGCAGACGAGCACTGCTCCTCGAACATTGGCACCATAGCTAAAAGACATGCCATCATCTGCATCAGGAGCCTTTTTAGGTCCCACTCCAAGATGAAACACTTTCACAATTTGATCATCTGCACCAGTAATGAAGTATTTACCCGTCTTATCGAACCGGAGACAATACACGGGATAAATCAAGTGACAACTCATGGTTATTGCATGGGACAGTCTGGATTTGAGGAGTGATAATTGGCTCTCAAGTTGGGATGACTGGCTTTGACGACCGAGATATTGCTGTGACAGCGCCTTTGGCAAGATAAAGTTGTTATTTCCGTGTAGAAAGGACCGCACACCCCTCTTAACAATTGAACCAGAAGAGGATGATTTGAACCCATTGAGCTTATGAGGATCGTGGTATCGATTCTGATTTGATACCAACTCTGCCCAAGCCTTGTCAGCCTTTCTCTTTGCATCCAAAACCTCCCCTCGTGTCACAGAATGATTCAAATTCAACTCTGCCACACGACGTTGTAGCTGAGCGACGACACGATGTAGATCTAAATCCGACTCGGAATCAAACTGTTGTTGTTGCGATGGTGGCTCTTTGGTTGGTGAGTTTGCCGATCTTCGTGCTGCCACAGAACTTAGCGTCCCACTATTCTCTGCACGTGTGACTGCCGATGCCAATGCTTCACGTGTACTTTCGATTTCCTTTTGTTGATCTACAGCCTTATTGCGCAAAAGGACGTATTTCCTTGACGCTTCTCCTGCCTGGACTGCGGCTCTACGTGAATTTACCGCATTTAGCCCGTTCGGATTTGATCCCAACAACACTGGATTTTGCATTGCTGACCCAGACGACTCATTGGTTGGAACAAGCCACGCCAAACTGGCATTGGCATCCATAGAAGAAGATGCCGATTCTCCAACTCTTCTTCCATAGGATGTCGATTCATCATTGGTCCTGTTTTGTGATGCCCCTACCAAAGAAGAGAGACGTTGTCATCTATCAAACAACTTCCTTCACCAGGAACAGATCCTTCATATGCCGCTTCCAACAAACTGCATGGCATAGTATTCTCCAAAACATTCTTGGTTGCTTCTGAGGTAGTCAACGAACTCGATGTTACAAGTGAATCGAGCAATGCGACACTTTTATTGTCATTATTTTGACCAGAGTTGGTAGTTGTGGTGGCGGTGGTGGTGGATGTTGACAGCAATGGTGCAAATTTACGTGCCATATCCGAGTAAGTCGCCGGTCGACGTAACGTAGACGAGGTATTGGTATTACTGGTACCAAATGCACCCAATGTTTGAAACGACCATGCTAGATCTGCTGCCGCCCTTTGGATACGTCGTCTTGCTTCATCTTCCTTGGCTGTTTGTTCGTGTGTTTTGTGATTGGGCAATGTATTCAACGTACCACCGAATGAACCATCATTATTATTTGAGGATGTGGCAGTATTATTAGATTGAAGCGCATCATAATGAGCAATCCAATGAGTCACCAAAAATGGCAAATCTGGATGATGGTGCAATTGTTGCTGAGTTTGTTGTTGACGTGAATTTTGTAATGGGGGCAAAGGCTTTGTTGACTCCATACCAGGAATTAACGGTGCCTCATATTGCTGCGAAGTAAATGGTGACGCAGTGTCCATTGCATTATCTTCATTATCCATCATATGCGGTGCTGCTGACCTACTCCTATCAATGCCCGCAACACCAGGACTGCGCCCACTCCCTCCGAGTAGTGCCGCAGTTGCTTCCCAATTTACGGCGTCACGATTAGGCGAAGAAGCGGCATTACCAATAGAATTCGATTCGTTCGCTCGAGCTGTTCCCCCTGAAAAGTAAGGAGAATGGTTTGTACTTCGATTATTCGGAGGGGCATTGTTGAATCTGTCATTAATGGGTTGACCTCCATCATCGTCATTGTTGTCATGAGAATTCATGGTTCTGGTTGGCTTGAAGCGATGACAACACGCCAGCAGGTCGTCGGAATCAGTATTGTAAAGCTGGTGGCCTTGCTCGCAATTATAATAGGAATATCGTTATGTTTATCACCGCCTTTGATATCATTATTACGGTGCATGTCAGATCTTCACTTTCACTCCACTTTCCACGGCAAGAAAAGATTGGTGAGGAGAAGGGGGAGTTAAGAAGGGGGCCTTGCCTCCCAAGCTTTTATCTACGAAGTTAATATGTATAGACCATGGACATAAACCCCCCAGTAGGCTGGCTTTTTTATTGAGGAGTCTAGATTCTGGATCCTAGAATCTAGCTAGGTTAGAAAGGCCTTCCAATATCATTCAAAATCAAAGGTTCCAGATTCCTATGCTGGTGGCCACACGCACTTGACAGAAGTTCTACGCGTGAAATGGTACTGAGAGCTGACAGCCGACCTGCTAACAAAATGCAGTGCACATTATTATCATTTTTGCCGTTCTAGCTCTGCACAAAACGCTAGACGCTAGATCAACGCTCATAATAATCAAAACACAACTAAACACAGCCGCTGCGCTGCGAACTGTGCTAGCCAACATACCCACCCTCTCTCTCTAGGTTTGGCAACTATCTTCACCATGTCCAACACCATCTCAAGTGATGTTGATGATGCCCTCTCGGCATCGTTGAAACGTAAGGCCCCGGAGGAGGAGGAACATGAGCATGACGATGAAGAAGAAGTCCCGCCTAATGATGATGGGATAGGCTTCAAAGTCCATGATGACGCCGCCGAAGGAGCCTCCTCTCCTACCAACCCTTCACCACCCCCCGCACGCCGCCGCAAGACGGATTCGTCAACAAGCCAGAAGAAACAACTCTTTGACCAACTAAACCCGGATGACAAGCGTCGTTTCACCGCCGCTGATGACCGCCGTAAGAATAACGATCGGGCCCTCATGGCTGCCCATGCGAAGCTGCTTGCGGCCAAGCAGGAACTTTCCAAGGCGCAGGCAAAGATCAATGAGGCAAAGAAGGAGTATGAAGCCACATCTACAACCGCACAAGAAAACGCCGAGGAAGACTCCGAGGCCCTCCTTCTTGAACCTAGTCCATGGAACGCCTACTACTTCCAACTCAAGGCCTTTCACGACCGAGAGGGGCACTGCAACTTCAAGCGCTCTGTGACCGATGCTGATTTGGAAAATTTGACCGAAGAGCAAGCGAAGGAGATCAAGACACTCTCGTGGTGGACGTGGAGGCAGCGCAAGTACAAGCGCAGGGGAGAGTTGGAGCAGCACAAAATTTTGTTGCTGACCAAATTGGGCTTTATTTGGGATCCTCATGCCGGCCCCGGTCCAGGAAAGTGGTTGAAGAACTATGCCCTCTTGAAAGAGTTCAAGGTAAGTTTTGTGTTGATTAATATTGCCTTTTCTTCCCCACTTGATTGTTTTCATATCTTATGCACTTTTCATGTTTGGTCTTTCTCACTCATCACCAACAGGAAAAGTATGGTCATGTCAAGGTCCCTGCCAAAGGTGGTGAGCATGACAAGCTGGGAAGTTGGATGAAGACCCAAATCACCCAATACCGCAACGCCAAGGAGGGGAAGTTGCCAGCTCTTAGTGAAGAGCGGTAAGTTTTGTGTTGATTAATATTGCCTTTTCTTCCCCACTTGATTGTTTTCATATCTTATGCACTTTTCATCTCACTAGCATCAAACTACTCGACGAGATCGGTATGAGCTGGGGTGAGAAGCGCAAGACTACTCCATGGGATGACAGGTATGAAGCTCTCATCCAGTACCGCAAGCGGTTTGGACACGTCAATGTGCCCTGGCAGTGGAAGGAGAATGTGGCGTTGGCTCAGTGGGTGAACAGCCAGAGAAAGAAGTATAAGGATCTGTTGGATGGGAAGAGGAATAATCTGACTGATGAACAGATCAACAGGTTGAACCTAATTGGTACGTTTGCTTTTGATGGATGTGTTGACTTTAGTCTTTCAATTGTTTTCGTGGATTCAATTCTCAATACGCATTAAAATTCTTTTGTGAATAGGCTTCAAATGGAACAGTGGCGGAAAGGGACGTTACACGGTTGACTCTCCTGAAAATGAGTTCGGCGACAGTGACACTTTGCCCACTGTGCCTGATACTCTTGCCGTGCCGATGTTTGCGGGTGCTGCAGTTCCACTGACTGGAGAGATGCTCGAGGCCGCAAGGGTGGCAGCGGAGGGAAATGCTATGGACCCCAACGCGCAAGCCCAAGCCATGGCACCCAATGGCATGGCGGGCTTTGTCACTTCAGCAGGACTCGTTCCTGTTACTCAGGTTCCTAATAATTTCATGCCTTTCATGGGGAACGGAGTCCAACAGCAGCAGGTCATGGGAATGAATCAGCAAGCGCAAGCCTACAATTATGCGCAGCAGCTTAATCTTCTTCGATACCAGCAACTTGCCCAAGCGCAGCAGCAGGCCCAAGTTCAAGCGCAGCAGCAGGCCCAAGTTCAAGCCCAGCAGCAGGCACAAGTTCAAGCTCAGCAACAGGCACAAGTCCAGCAGCAGCAACAACAACAGCAGCAGCAGCAGCAGAATAACCAGAACAATATGATGGTGAATAATGGTATGGTGAATAATAATGGAGGGCATCCATTCGTGAATATGCCCCAGCAAGCTCCTCCCAATTTATGATATCATTGAGGCTATAGTTAGTGCTACTTCAAAAGGGAGATAGAAAATGGGATACATATGTGATAAATGCTAAGACGAATGATAATACGGCAATAGAATAAAGGAATAAATAGATTAGGTAACAAGCGCAATTATTGTTATTATCACCGCCATCTATTGGTAATTAGAGTTAATTACAGATCCTGTACCCATTCCCACCAAAAATGCACAAACCACGCACACAGCAAACACTCCCACAGTTTCAACACCGTACATGCACCAATTTGAGTTGTAAAATTGACTGAGGTTTAAGAAACAAGAACAGTTCAGCATTCATTTCGTTAAATACGCTACAGGATTTATCACAAGCACTTCGCTTTTCACTTACCTTTTCCAAGCACCCAGCAAAAACATGACGATGCTTGTGACTCCAACAGATACTGATATTGCCAATGTATCCATGTTGCGACCATTGGCTACACCAAGGGCGTTTGCAATGTAAGGTGCAAACGTGTAAACCAAGCTTGGTATTACTGAGAATGAACCAAAGCTCAACATCATGAAAAAACTTTCCAAATGACTTTCAGACATGATTTCAGAGAACGTCTTGACATCAGGATCCTGGTGCAAATCACTAAATTCGCTGTATGATTCAAACTTCAGTCCTTCATGGCCCATCACTCCAGGTGCATATGCTGGTGCTGGGATATTCCACTCAGCTGGGATTGGATTGTACACTGGCTTGTTTGAAGAATTGCCACTAGGAACACGAATCATTCCACCTGCTCCTGCTCCTCCCGCACCACTCCCAAACCCACCCATCGATGACGGTTGAGCAGCACTAGCCCCACAAAAGCCTTCACCAAGCAGTGCACTCACAAACAAATCAGGGTACCCCTCTAGTGTATCTGCTAAACTCATAGCGTCAATTTTCAGCATCCCCTTGAGGAGCAATGCATCCACAAGCCGTGCTTTGGCATCGGAACGACTAGTCTCAAAACTGCGCAATTCTTCCTTTCGCTCTTCAAATGAAGCGCCTGCGACCAAGCGTGTGGACCAGACGTGTCCAATTGCCATACAGACTCCGTCGGAGAAGCACGCAGCTAAAGTTAATGCAACCAATATCCACTTTCTGTGCATATCTGCCTCATATGACGATGTGTCGGTAGTGCCAAATGCATTCACATGTGATAATATTCCAAGACCGATGTAGGCTGCTAATATACCCGACCCAGTCCCAACATACCATCGATAGCACCCGAAGACAAAACGATCGACCCACTTGTTCCGTGACAGTAAACAGGCCATTGGATTGGCTAGCACAACATCCTGGCACACTAGATTTGTTCGTCCTCCGACGGTCGGACTCCGTTTGCTTCGCCACCTCACGAAAGTGTACAATATCTGCCCATTTGGAAAGTGTATATCTTTCCCCAATAAAGAGAGTTGGGGGGATGTTTGGAAGAAGTCATGAAAGGGAGCGGTCGATATATGTGGCGGATTGTTCTCCATAATGAAATTGATGCTGTGTGTGAGCAGCTCCATTGTTGTCCATTAGCGGGAGTTGATCACTTGCTGGTTTATATTGTTGCAACGGCTCCTGCTGCATTGGTCTAGCTTGTGGAAAGGACGCGACAGGTTTTGCCATTGTCTCTTTGATAGTGGGACCATTGTTGGATGTTAGAGTTGATGACAAGGCACCATAGTCAGAATGTTGTTGTATTGGTTTCATTGTGTATCCATCCGTTGTCGGTTGCATAGATCCCCAATCCACTGCTTCAAGTTTGGATGTTGGACTAGGTTGCAATGGAATTGAAGATGATGCTTCTACACTTTCACTCTTTTTCAGTTCCATTTGTTGTTGCGATTGAATTGTTTGCAACTGCCTTTGTGCCTGCTTCCTCTCTCTTACTTTAGACGGAGTTAAGTTTTGATCTAAAACGGAATTGTAGGAAACGGGTGAGTCATGCCCTTCAGAATAGGGATACTTCGGGTATAAGAATGGAGGAGTACCTTGCTGGATTGGAGAGGGCGTTGCGCGTTGATTTTGGGGCAAGGAATGTTTTAGCGGTCCTTGATAGTTGATGTTGGTATCTCTGTCCATGTTGCGGCTGTTTTCGGCTGGCAACGTTGCGGGTGGCTTCATAGGTGCCATATAATTTCTAGCGGAAGTTGGAGATGCATCATCCCTGGTGGTAGCTGATGATGCGGTAGTTTTAGCAGATTCGGCATGCGTGCGCTGAGGCAAAGAAGTAGTTGTTACTAGATCTCGTAAGCCACTAGGACTTGCCGCTGTACCTCCATAATCACTATTATTAGACATCAGTTGTCGCATAGATGCATTTTGCGCCCTTTGCATCGCAACCATTTGCTGTATACGTGCATTTACCTGTGGGTTGGTGACTGCAGCAGGAGCAGCAGCAGCACTTGAAGATCTCTTCGGAGGTTTTGCACTCGTTTGATTTGCATCATCTTGTGTCTTCTCTTGTTTGAGAGTCTCAGTGTGCCAGGAAACCGTTTTCTTCATGGTTGCCGTTTTGTGCTTGCATATAATGGTAATCCAGCAGTAGGCTAGATTCTCTTGGGCTTTGGACGTCGATCGGGCCTCCGCTAATAATGGAATGCTGTGGTTGACGGACTTGAAAATGCGGAAAAGTCAAAATCATGAAGCAAAAAAAGTCGAAGCTGAAAGCTTCGCTTCGGAAAAGTGCATCGCAGTAACAGTAGGTAGAATGGGTACAGTATGTTGGACATAACGTAGTTGTGATCATAGATAGGATGAGAACCGCAGATGCCCAAAGCAGATGGGTTTGGCAGCATGTTTTGATGGCATCAAGCGAATCCCAAGATCCAAAGCAATCTTTGGAGGAACAAATTTGCTGCACTATCGTGTCATAAAACAATTATTCCGATCTTACAACAATCATCATCAACAACAACAATAACAATATGCTTCTCCGCAACCTTGCCATCGCTGCCGCACTCTGTGCCACATCTACCCAGGCTTTTGCCCCGGCTCCCACCTCCATGAGGATTCAAACCGCCCGTAACCTCATGTCAGCCGCAGAGGTAAAGTCAATCATCGACGAAGCCGAAAGCTGTGCAGGAGGTGAATGCGCCCTCGACGAAGTCGAAGATCTTATTTTGAGCCTTCAATCTCAACAATCTCTCTTGAGCAAGAGGATTGCTGAGATTGATGGACTTGTTAAGGATTTGGAACACGTCAACGGAAGGGATGAACGTCCTGTGGATGAAGTTAGGGAAACCGTCAGGGCAATCTTCCGAATCTTTGCATTGGGTGTAAGTAGTTCACTGTGACGTTTGAAGCTTATTTCACTTCTATTTCATTACTAATCTTCGCCGCTTCTTTCTTTGTTTCGCCGTATTCGATACAACAATCATGTATGCTTGATTCTTTCTTCCTCATCCAATACTCTGTAGGACAAGGCCAGTGGAAACGACTACCCCTCACTCACTAAGCCTATGGGATACTCTGGAGAAACTGCTGGAGGTGGAAAGACTGCTTACGATGTCTTGCCCCCTAAGCCCATCAAAAAGTAGATGGTATCGTTCTTTTTGGATTCTGATGAGGATTGAGGCGGGTCATCAACACACAACTTGTGCACATTCTTTCGCTGTTGGACTCTGGATTCATTTTTCTGGAATTCTCGTGTGTAAAGACGAACTACTTATGGACCCGGGCTGTCATTTCTGTCAGATCTTGTTGTGCTCGGATCAGCTGAGTTCTTTTAGGGCATCTCCACACACCTTACGTTGTGATGGAGAGTAGCAATAACTTTATAATATCATACTTGCTGCGATAAGTACTTCTCTTTCTGCTAGTATGAAATGTAGTTTAAACTCTCGCATGCACTCTCTCTTCAATTTCCCAATTCATTGCATGAAGGAGATTAGATTTTTCTCTGAGTAGCTTAGTCAAACGTCATCACTTTCGCTAGAGAGTATCTTCTTGTGTCAAAAGGACGAGCAATGCTACATAAAGAAATAAATATATAACAACTAAAACTCAGACAACAACTTAGTAAATGCTATCAAACATTAGCTTTAGTTTAGCTCTTTTGTTACATTGCCTTATGACAGCATCTCTCCTTGAAGGGAAAGATTCTCTTATTGAATTTTGATTTATCCATGTGTCCGAGAGCTTCCTCTGGACTTCTACTAAACATCCCAAGTAATAGATCCCCGTAATCAATACCTAAGTACTAACATATTTAAGGAGACATATCCGCCTTCCATGGCTTTGGGGGCAAGGCATCATATGCGGTAGTGGGACCATCGCCGATATCTCCACTGAAGCCCATGGCAAACTTTCCGTCCTGTGACACAAGATAGGTATGGAAGGATAAAGAGGTCAGCTACATGTGGCATAGTTAAATCAAAAGGGTGCAGTAGAAACATACATGAACTTACCGAAGTAGTGAAAACTCGAAGCATATCCTTCACGATTGCACGGACATCATCCGTCTTCCTCGCCTCCTTCGTATTCGCATGCTGCAAATGAGAAACAACGTTCATGATATTCTCAAGACGCTCGGACAATACCTTTTGCTGATCCTTAAGTTCGGCAATAAGATCATCGACATCGTCAACGGCACATTCACTGTCGACGCATCCGTGTGCCTTGCCGAGAATGGTGGTGATTTCTTCCTCGGTCATGATGAGATTTTGTGCTGTTACGGGTCGGTGAGTTCGCACAGTATTGGGTGATACCATGAAGGCGGTGGAGCCAGCGGCAAGTAGGGAGAGGAGTGCAAGTCGGAGCATCATATTGGCAGTTGTTGTGTGGAAAGTTTGTTGTCTTTGTTCTTCTGAAATCCTTTTAGATTTTATGAGGAGCGAGAGGAATCTCAGTGCAGCAAGCTAGCAGTGTTCGTATCTTTTGAGGTCGGTTGTCGGTGTCAAGCAACCGTGCATGCAAATGATGGGAAAACTACTTTCATACCTAATTCCGACGTACTGTCTACGGCAGCTGTTCTCATCGTGCCAAGGACCATCTGGTTTTCATCCTGCCGCCTGCCGACTGCCGAGAACGAGCGATGATCTTCGAAGAGTTGATGTGAGAACAATCAAGAACTAATCACAATGATGGCAAGATTCTTTTCCACGTTGAAAAGCGTCGGCGGCGCCTAGCTGAGTAATTGTCGTCCTGTTTCTTCTGGTCGATCTCCGCCATGACACCTAATTCACCTTTTAAGTTGCTCCCGCCGGAGACGCTGCCGTGCAAGCCTATCTTAACGATAGGTCTTCCAAGCAGTGCTGAATGGGCGGAATCAATGTCCCATATCCTTATACATAACCTAATATATTCATCGACGAGCACATACATGCGTGGTGGAAGTGATTACGAGGACAAATTGAAGCATTTGATGTCCCTTAAAGGCGATGAGTTGCTCCGTCTTACCAACGAACACGCAGCCTCTACGGTTCTCTCTGAAACTCAGATTTATTATCCAAAGTCATGGGATGTTGATATGAAAACGATTCGTCGACTCGAAAAGGGTGACTATCAGGCGGTTATTATGGATGATACTTGTTTCATTCGTGAGCCGGATTTGACTGCGTTTGCCATGAAACAATATGACAAAGGTGCATCAGTCGTCATAGTGGGGCTTGAGGGGATCTTTGATCTTTCTACTCTAAATAGACAATTCAAAGTCAATTGGAAGTGTGCTGGCTACTCGTCAAGATCTATTGAATTGAATTACTTAGGAAAGCAGATCCTTGGTGATGCATTTCCATCTGATCATCACTATGTAAAGGCTCACTTCATCGTTGGTGGTGGGGAGCTCTTTACAGAGTACATGTGTCCAGGAGATTATGAAGATGAAGAGGACTACCCTGATGGGCCACCACCACCAACACCTGGGTCCCCAGTGATCATGTCTCTGGGAGAGTCAAAGAGTGTCTCTTATTTTGGGTTTTCAAATCCTCTCGATGTATCGTATGGTGCGATTATGCTGAAGCTCTGCTACGCAAAGGCACCCCAACATTCTCCAGCACATTCGTCTTCGATTGCAGAAACGAATAAGCCAGCTGTTCCAAGTAACAATCAACAGAACCCATTGGGCACGGAACAGAAGAAATCATTGACATCAAAGATGTTGTGGATTCTGTTTTTGATTCTGTTGTTTTACATTTCATTTGACCTGTTTCTTCGCAAAAAAGAAGTAAGCGGCGATAACTCTGTATCAGAGTTGTAGACAACGCGATGTGAGACTTACAGTATAGGTTGTGTCACGCACATTGACATCTTTCAATAATTCTGTTTTATTAATTATGAGTTCGTTATGATAGTATGATTCTTATCAATAAACTGTACGAGAGTTGTTATTCAGTATCTGACGAACCATTCTCTGCGAGTTTAGTTCATTTGGCTGCAGATAGCAGTGCACAGCCTCTTCTCCGCTCTCTCTCATTGTGGGCACCCAACCTTCTCCACTCTTGAGTCGCATCCAGGTGATCTGCTCACCTGGACACGTGACCTTCTCCACCACAAAGAATTCTTGCCCATTTCGGATCGACAAGGCACTGCCACCAGCCTGGAATGAAGGGCCTCCCCTAACTTGCACTGTATTGACTGCAGTACACCGCCACCCGTTTCGATCGCGTTCAATGGAAGGAGCATCTGAGCACTCTTCAAGAATGAGCTGGCCATTTCCAAACACTTGCACCCACTCGCCAGGATATGTTTGCAATGATAGATAACGACTGAGCAATGGCTGATTGCTATCATTCGTGGCTCTGTTTTTGCGATATAATTTGGCAAAGCTCTCTTTGGCAGGAAAACTGCGCCCACGTTGCTTGTCAAAGAACGTGATAATCTCGGATGCTCGAAGGTACTCTCCACATTCAAAGCGAAATGAGGCTCCATTATCAGATGAAATTGATGGCGCGTTTAAAGACGGGCCGTGTCTCGCGTCAATGCCAGAGCTGCACTTTACTCGAAGCCAAAAAGAACCAATCCTAATCTCTGGGGTGCCAGTTTCAACCGAGTAAGACATCCCACCCAAACTACGAGGGATCCAGCCTTGGCTTAAAAGACGAATGAAGCTTTGAGGGCCTTCGCTTGCATCCCAGGATTCAACAGGAACCGCAGTACCACAAGGAATAACAGTTATTTTGGATTGCTTCGTAAGAGTCACTTTTGGCTCTGCTTTAGTCGGGGGTGATTGTTTGCTTGGTGTGCTAACTCTGCTCCAAACAGATCCGAGAAATGATGTATTACTCGCAACCGATGCAACTTCTGACTCGAGACTAGAAGTTGATCGCTCAATCCTGAGTGCCTGCTCTGTAATCTTTTGAGGCGTAGTGTGAGCTCCATCTTTGCTCATGGGCTTCTTGTCCTTCGGCGGTAACAAAACTTTGACACCATTTGGTGCAATAACTCGAAACCAGGTCACATCCTTCAATGCCTTTGGAGTCTCTTTTTTAGATGGAGTTAGACGATGAAGTTGCCTTAAAGATGCAGGGATGATAGCATTCCCTACCTCCTCAAAGCCTCTTGCGGCATTTAAGTCATTAATATCTGGCTCGCTTCCGTGGAAACTTTTGAATTGCGCAACAAGTTCATCCTCGTATGGAATGATGGCCCAACCACTGCCATCAGCTAATTTCAATAGCCCCTGTCCCTTAGAGTAGAGACTCGAACTTCCCGTACTCTCCATTCTTTGCGATGCTTCAAAAAATTGCCCTCGCGTCAAGTATCTCACCGTGGGAGTGCTCCTTTTCCTCCCACTCGTTAAAGTAGGTGAATTTTCTGCTACCATTGCATTAGTTCTTGAGAATGGCGAAAATCCAGGAGACGTGGAACTGCGAGGAGGCACTTTTGTTGGTGTTGGAGTATGGATCAAATTAGACACTTGAAAATGTGGTGCATCCAATATCTTCAACCCTTGTGGTGCAATGACACGACATAGATAACAGGTTTCAGTCCGATTCAGTGAGGATTCGGACCCATCACCTGATATTACAGTCGTACCACCTGATATTACCGTCGTTCCGCCACCGCCAGTTATGGAAGATTCAACCTCTTCAAAAGAGTCACCAATATTTATCGGGCGTGAGACATCTGCCTCTCTTGCACGACGGCGAATGTTTCGTTTGCGTTGGGCCTTTACAGCAGCAGGTGTCGCAATGGATGACGACTGTATTGTTGAGTAAAAAGAAGAATTTGCCGTAGAATTTAAGGCAAATGAAGTCATAGATGATGTTTCCTCAAAGCTCATCGACAACGACACCGACTGAGATCCCATTGTTTGATTGAGGCCTTTCTCGTGTGTAACATCTACCATGACAAATGATACACGTAACTTATTCGAGTTCCCATCCAAAGTCTCAATGCTTCTGTCAGCAACCCATCCTTTTCTTCGACCAAGTCGCAAAAATTGTATCACTTCGGCATCTCCGTCGTCACCCAAAGTATTTTCATCGTCAGCACCATTATTTTCGTTGTTGGCATGATATCCAGAAGACGTTGGTATTATAACACGCAGTGACACCTCATGAATAGTGCCAGGTAACAACGCACACCGTATTGGAGGAGCATCCAATGATGGTCCCGACAGCACAGTTACCGGAGATGAGGCATTCACACGATAACTAAACAAACCTTGTTCACATGATGATGCTGTAGCATGTTCACATGGCTCAGCAATGGTTTGGCCAATTTTATTGTGGAGGAGGAGATATCCTAAATGGGAATGTCCATCTTCATTCACTCTGTTAAGGCCGAGTGATGAGGATGATTTTGAGTTCGACCAAGCCATTTCTGGTGAAGCATCCGTTGCGTATCCACCTGTGACTATAGAGTCGACACGTATGGCTCGCACCATTGTGATGGAGTCAGCGTCATCATCGTTGATGTCAATTGGTATTGTAATCTCTGGACATGATGTTGCCACAATTTCTCCATAGCTCACATGTGCCCCACTTCGATGCTTTCCATTATCATTATTATTATTATCATCTGAATCACCAAGCTGTGTAAGCAGTGACACTACCCCCTTGAATGTTATTCGGTAGTATTTCACGTCTTCATCATTATTGTCTATTTTCATTTGTCTGTTAGAGACGCTGCTACTCGTTTGTTCTCTACTAGTATTCAGGTTGGACAATCTTGAGCTGCTAGTAGTCTGATGATTGTCATTCTTGCTATTATCTCCCCCATGAAAGTGTTGTTGTTGTTGATTATGTTTCCACCGTTGCTGTACATCACCACGCGAGGAGGTAGCTGAGCTACGGTTCTGTGTCAAGCCACTCCGAATGACAAACTCAGCACCACTATCATCAAGCTCACTATTACTATTGCTATTATTCGCCCTCTGCTGGTTTATCTCATCCTTGCCAGTAGAATCATTCAATCTCAGTTTTCTTATGCCCCTGCTTATATTTTGAGTGGGTGTCGTTTGATCACTTGCGCCGGAAAATTGCCGGTGATTGTATTTATTCCCTTTAGTAACTGGAGTCTCATCATCACAATCGTAAATTGGTGATAAGGACACATTTAAATAATTGTGGGGTTCATCTTTCTTTGAGATTGGTGTGGATGGAGCGGACGGGGAGGATGAAGTTGGTTGCTGCATTCTATTCGTGATGTCGGTGGCATCATTGCTGCTAGATTTTTGAGGTGATGTGGAGGACGAAGATCGCGCTGAGGCTTGTAGGAGGCGCCGTTGACGGGGTGACAGTCCACCAGTGTGCCTTCTCGGTGATGGGGACATTGTTATTGCAGTCCAAAGTGATGGAGATAGTGCTCCTTATTTGACGCCATTGTCAACACGTTTTCTTCCAAAACCGTTGTCCCGGCCGTTGTGATAGATTTTCTTGTGAACTTTGGCCGGGGGGATGGGGGGCTAGCCCCCTGGTCGGGGGGGTATGTAGGTAGGCTTCGTACCTTTACTTACTCATACCAGTACGTAGCATCTCTTCAACCACCTCACAAAAAAAACGAAGAGCACCATGGCCAAAAGTGGCCAGTACAAAGCAGCACAGTCAGAGCATTGTAAACAATCGCAGCAGCTTCCATCTATCATCCTTGTGCGGATATTTTGTCGGCAGTAATTTGCAATAATAGTAGTTGTCTCTATCTTCCATAATCTTTGAGAGAGAGGGACCTGTACGCAAGCTACGATGATGCAGAGTAAGCTGTCATACATCCGAAAAGCTCTGCGGTTATCCGCTACTGCTGGGCGAAGATACTCGTCAGCATCGCCATGTTCAATATTACCACGGCATCGTATCATCCGTCGTAGATGGCCTACATCAGTGGAAAGATATTGCTCACCGCTCATCACAAATAATGATTGTTATTACAGATTCATCTCCATACCGACGACATCATTTCTTGACAGAACAGACAATGAAACAAATTCAACAACTACAGAAACAGCACAAATACAAATTCAAAACGACCAGGCCCTAAACAATGAGCAACAAGATCTACTGCAATACACACAATCTCTGCTTCGTGAAGTAAAAGAAATTCCAGCAGGAGAACTCTCTCAGACACAAATCTCTGAGATGTCAAGTTGCATTGAACAATACATTTCCGAAGTGCATAGCTATGTATGTGCAGAGCAGGCACACGCTTTATTGCTTCGATTAATCATGGAACGAACTGCTTGGCAAAGGTTACATGTAGAAGGAGCTATCCGATACTTTGATAATGTATACAGTGGAGGAACATTTGTTGATCGGATGATGTCCATCACAACAGCGTTTGAAGAAGCATACGACGAAACGCCATACAAATCCATAATTTCACTTTTGTGCAATTGCTTCTCAGCACATGCATCTACCGCTGCAGAGCTTATATTAGATCGATTCGAAACACGACTTCAAGATGAGAACAATCCATTGTATCATTCCAACCTACCCACTGTGGAAACATACAATGCAATTCTTACCAGTTGGGCCAAGTCGGGACGGAGGAGACATGTAAAGTCATCTTCATCGCTTTCCTACTCTCATCATCCCAATGCTCCATCCAATCTAGTGTCTCAAATGTTACAATTGTACAATGAAAACCCATCGGAGATGGAACGGATACGTCCTGACTTTCTATCGTTTAATACTGCTATTGCGTCTCTGACACGAGATCAACATTTTCGAAGTAATAATGCGGATGATAATACGTATCGTCGGACTATTGGCAAGGTTTGTTTCGATCATTTACAGACAATGATGTTGTTTTATAGACAGGATAACCATGCAATTGCACCTGATCTGATAACATTTTCGACTGTGATGATGACCCTTGGACGGGGGAAGGATAGAGATGATGCGAGTCGAGCGATGCAACTTTTGGATGAAATGTTGCACTTGTGCGGTGTTGATGTGAAGAAGGTTGGTGGGGTGGGTAACGATGGAAGTTTAACAATAAGTGTAGTGTTGAACACGGCACTTTTTGATCAACCGACGACGTTTACTGAGTTGTATGAGGAAGGAGATTTTGATGAGATTAACCAGGGATCGTCGAAACAATACATCTACAATGTGATCCCTCGAAACAAACACTTCAATGTGGCGCTTGCTATCATGGCGCAGTCGCGCAAGGTAAACAGCAACACGTTAGAAGAAGCGAGAAGATATGTGGATATTATGGAGCAATTGGGACAGTACGAAAGCCAAAAAATGCTTGACAATCCTCCCGTCAATGAAGAACTATCAGACAAGGGACTTGAAATGGATATTTCGATCATTTCCGCTTCTAGCAGCAAGCCCGATACTATTACCTTCAATACTCTGTTGAAAATTGCTGCCAAGGCAGGACAGCCTGTCGTAGCAGATGAAATCTTTCAAGAGATGATGACAAAATATTCAGAAGGAAATCTACAAGTGAAGCCAGACCGCGTTTCGTTTAACACATTGCTTTTGGCCTGGTCAAAGGCAAAGGGTGCCAATGCAGGAAAAAGAGTAACAGAGCTTTTAGAGACCATGCAGAAAATGGCTGACAACGGAGACGAAGATGTCAGGCCCGATCATGTGAGTATGACAACAGTGATCAACACACTTGCAATGTCTGCAAAAAAGAATAGGAGCAACCCTAAACAGGCTGAATCTATAATATCAAGAATGGAAGACAACAAAGAGGCAGCGTTGCGACCAGATGTTGTGACTTATACCGCAGTAATGAAATGTTGGATGGAATGTGGCAGTCTCAGAGCTGCGGGCCGAGCGGTAGAAATTATAGACAAGTTGCACCAACGGTACGAGGATGGATATCTAGAATGTAAGCCGGATACGCTGGCTTACAACGTTGCCCTGAATGCAATTGCAAAAAGTAGAGCGATAGAAGGTGGTGCAGAACATGCCGAGGCACTCCTTGAACGCATGCAAGACCGTTATATGTCCGGAGATAATGATGTTGCACCTTCAGCGCGTTCATTTGTAACAGTAATGAACGCGTGGGCACGATCAAAGGATCCAAACAGAGGCAAACACGCTGAAAAGTTATTGCTTCAAATGCATGAACTGCATGGCGCAGGGCTTGATAATGTTGCGCCAAATACTGTTGCTTATTCCACGTGCATTTTTGCTTGGAGTAAATCTGGGCAGAGCAATGCAGGAAGCCGAGCGCAGAAATTGCTAAAAGAAATGGAACGGTATCGTAGCGAAGGAATGGATGACATGAAGCCAAATGTGTTCATCTACACTAACGTAATGGAGGCTTGGATTGCTAGCAGACAGCCGGATTCGCTTGATAAAGTTGAGGCGATTCTCGAGCATATGATTGAACAGTCAAATGCAGGTGATAGAGACTCGGCACCAAACACTACGACATTCAACGTCGTTCTCAAGGCAATACGGCACAGTTCCCATCCAGAGATGCATGACAAGGCAGAGCAGGTGCTTAATTGCATGAAGAAAACTGGAGTCAAGCCAAACATCATCACATACAATACTTTCATGGGGGCCTGTGCCAGGGTAGAAGGCAACGAAGAAACACGACGACGTGCATTTTCTCTCGTTCTCGCCGCCTTCTCTGAACTGCAAGCGATCGGTTTGCGCCCCGATGGTTATACTTGGCCGGCAATTTGGCAAGCATGCCAATGCCATCTCGACATCAACGCAGATTTACCCAAGATTAACTCGCTATTTGACATCACTGTGAAAAATGGGGCTTTCAATGAGCTCCTCTTCAACAGCGTAAGAGGATTTCTTCCTCCGTCGTATTTACAGAAAAAGCTAAACAGGAAAGATGATGTGCGTACTCTGACTGTACATGACCTCCCTGCAGAATGGACTCGCAATGTGAAGCTGGGGAGGGTTAAAGACCCGACGAAGAAGAAATCAAAAGCCTAGCAATACTACCAACCATTTTCCAGTTGAGGTTGATAAGTAGATTAAATCTGCATACCTAATCATCTTCACCATAGAATTTGAAACACTGCTCTAACTCATACACATTCTCCACTGACCCCAAATAAGTTGGAACACGCACATGAATACCCTTACCAGCCTCATCATCATCAGGTTCATCGTCACCTTTATTGTGGCCATTATTTTTCTTCCGCTGAGGTGGCAACACATCCAATATTCTACCTTGTCCGGTACTTCCTGCGCCACCAGCCTGTTCCATGATCATGGCCATTGGTGCAGACTCATACAAGAGACGCAGCTTCCCATTGACATTGTCACGTGTTGCGGGATAGCCATAAATGCCGCCATTGATGAGGACATTATGAACGTCCGCAACTAAAGCACCGACATAACGAGATGAGACTTTCTTTCCACCTACCACACCAGACTGCTTCATACTTGTCAAGAATTGTTGTACCGGCTCTGAAAACTCCCGATAATTGGCTTCGTTGAAACTGTACAACGATCCAACATCAGGTATGCGAATATTGGGATGAGTTTGAAGGAACTTTTGCTTGTCTGGGTCAAGCGTGAAGCCATGGACTCCACTTCCAAGTGTCAACACTAAGACTGTTGTTGCCGAGTATAGACAATAGCCTGCAGCTACCATCTTGGTTCCTCGTTGCAGAAAACTATCCAAATTAAGTCCATCTTTTCCAGCGCTTGCTCCATCTGGGGCGCGGTAAATACCAAAGACCGTACCAACTGGAAGACTAGAATCAATATTCTTACTTCCATCGATCGGATCAAAAACTGCAACATAATCTCCAGATTGCATTATGTTGAATTCACTCGTATCATATCCCATAACATCCGCACAGCTTCGTGGTAGCGGCTCTTCTTCACTTGCAACAGCACAAACGACATTGTTGGATGCTCCACAAAACGCACGCAGCATGATTGTATTGCAAAGAACGTCCAATTGCTGCTGCACTTCGCCCTGTACATTCTCCTCTGCAAGCTCGCCAGTGAGTGGATCAATGGCTGCTCCATATAGATCATCTGTTTGAGCTCTCTGGACAATCCGATTGATTTGTTTGCATGCATCAGCCACTGCTAGTAACGTTCGATCGAGGTCGCGTATATCACCATTCTTCCAGCATTCTACCTCAAGGAAGCGTTGGAATGTGCGTAGATCCTTCTTTTTCATTTCGGGCGATGAGGCTGTATTGCGTGGAGCATCCATCATTGAGGAATACAGCTCTGATGTTTGCCTGGCTGTGGTAATCATCGGTGTAGCAACATTCGATTGGAAAGCAACCGTCTGCGAGCAAAACATTGCTGCTGACAAAAACGTGATAGATACTGAACGGAATCCCATCATTCTTCTTGTACCAGCCATTAGTCTCTAAATGGCTATATATTATCTATGCACACTTCTTCATCTCGTGTGACGTGATGGGTGGTTTTGATTTTTGAAGAGTGGAAAGTGGAAGGCGAGGTCTTAGGTTATTTATCTGTGTGTGTGTTATGACGTCATCAGAAAGCCTGAATTAGACAAACCCTCCATCCCTACCTGCGAATTGAGAATTTCCTCTCTGGAGAGTCTTGGATGGAGCGTCTGATGAGACATATCACGCAATCCGATTCTGGCGTTGTATGTATTCTTCCCCCAGACGCATCTCGATGCCTCGGTCACAAATCTGCCAAAGCAAACTGCAAACAATGGCTACCCGCTTCCTTGTCGCCGCTGTGGCGGCCTTTGTGCATCTGATATGCATCATCATGATGCTCATTCCAGCAGTCGAAGCAACCACCGGTGTTACACGCAGCACCATAATCAACCGACGAGGAGCCGACACAACCTCTATTACATCATCCATGGAAATTACAGCCTTTGGAGAACTCGAAGATGGCGCCCCAGTTACCGATGAATGCACTTACGATGGGGGAATTATCAGTTTCAGCCATCCAATGTCACTCAAATCGTCAGATAAATTCTTTTCAACGGGGAACCTCCAATTGTCTGCAATTGAAATGATGATTGATGAGATTAACACTTCTCCTAGGTGCGGGGTTACTGTTGGGGGGAAGAAACACGGTATACATTTAACAACCTTTGGCGATGATTCATCCAAAGATAAGGTTTCAGCTATCGTGAAAAATGGCATGATGCCGCTGGCAGAGTCAACGGAGTACGTAGGAAGCTATTGGGTTGGTCCCTACTCTTCCGGATTAACAGGCAGTATGAGTCCTCTGGCGAATGCCACCGATGATCCAACCGCGGCTAAGACAGTTCTCGTGGCTGGTGGTGCAGCATCCACACCTGTATTTGCCGGCAATCCTACAATATTTGGAACTTTCCCGCCGTCAAAATTATATTTAGCACAGGCAATTGAGGCACTAGCCAAGGCGGGTGCCAAATCGGCTACATCAGTATTTGAGTCGGCAAGTTTCACAAAGGGGGTATGTGCGGCTATGCCAGGACTTGCAGACAAGTTCAACTTGACGCTTCAAGATGAGATTGAGGTTGTTTCATCACCTACGTCGGTTGATCTTGATCCAGTAGCTCGCAATCTTTCCATGGCGGAGAACGATCCTGACATCGTTGTTGCATGTGTCTACGATCAAGGATGTGCTGAATGGGTGGCTAGTATGAGGAAGACTGGGTGGTCGCCACGTGCACAGGTCTTCACAGTGTGCATAGGTATGGATAAATTTCAAGATGCTGTAGGGACCGATGCAATGTATATGATGGGGGTGTCTCCGTGGGATCCTAGTCTTGACATGCAGGATCAGGTTGTTGGGTGGTCGGCCATGGAATTTTCCGAGTTGTTTCTTGCCACTACTCAGCGGACGTCGACATATCACGCTGCTTCTGCTGCTGCTTCAGTTGGAGCTTTGGTACAAGCTATTGAGAGGGCTGACTCGTTTGGTACTGAAGCAGTTTCCGACGTTCTGGCCACTCAGGAATTCAACACGCTATATGGGCTGCTCAGCTTTGATGCCAATGGCCAGTCTCAGGCACCAAGTCTTCACTTACAATACGATAAAGACATGACGGTGCAAACAGTATATCCCATTGAGTTCAGATCAGCAGAGCTGGTTTATCCGATGCCCACCTGGGATGCTCGGGATTGTAACATGCTTTCAAAATGCCTTACTGGTGAAGAGACAGGCGTATGCCAAGAGGATGGTACGTGCAAATGCGACAGTGAAAATGCCGTGTCCACCGGAGTTGGTTCATCCGCCAAGTGTGTCGACATCCCTGCTGAGGATATGACCTACGTTGACACTTCCCTACTTACCGTCGGATACATTCTGTTTGCCGTCCAAGCCTTCCTGTCTGTGGCTTGTACCGCTTGGACTGTGTATTATCGCAAACGCCGTGTCGTTAAGGCCTCCCAGCCTCTATTCTTGTGTCTCGTTGCTTTCGGTACCTTTGTGATGAGTCTTAGCATCATCCCAGTTGGTATTCAAGGCGAGTACCGCTACCTTGTTGATCCCATCACGGGTGTGGCCGACTGATGAACCCAATACAGACATTGATAGAGTGGACGCTGCTTGCATGGCACTACCATGGCTGTTTTCTATGGGATTTGCAGTGACATTCTCAGCGCTGTTTGCTAAAATTTGGCGCATCAAGTTAGTCTTTCAGGCTGCTCGAACGTTCGTTCGCAAACAGGTAGGAGTCAAGGATGTAGTATCTATCATGGTCGCCGTCATTGTACTCCAGGCAATAGTACTAATTGCTTGGAATGTCGCTGATCCTCTTATATGGCAGCGGGAGGTCCTTATGGAAGACAACAACGGATACCCTACCAGGAGCATCGGTACTTGCAGCTCGACCAATGGTCTCGCATTCCTGATCCCCCTGATAGTAATTGATGCGTTGATGCTCGTCTACGCCCTCTACCTTTGTTTCGTAACTCGAAAGGTGTCGGCTGAGTTTCAGGAGGGCACTTGGATTACTGCGTCAATCCTGTCAATTCTTCAAATTCTTGTTTTGTCGATCCCAATTCTTGTTATTGTCGACGCTGACAACAACGCCTTTTACTTCGTTCGGGTGGCGGTCATATTTCTGGTCAACTCCACGGTAACCATGCTAATTTTCTTCCCAAAAATATATAAGCTACACTTTTTGAAGACACAAAATGGGGCATCAAGACGAACTGGCTTTAGAGCCACAGGACAACTGTCAACAACACCCAATGATTAGGGCAAACAGATTCCCACGTTGCTTCCCCTTTTATTTGGGGTTCCACGGTTTTACTACTGGTGCACTCTTCTATACGATTGACAACACATCCCCCTTTTTTCTAAAGAGCATGATATAATGAATACAGGGATCAAGGGGTAGTGAGCGCCCGCGCGTCCAACTAAAACGACCAGTGGGATAGTTGACTGGTACGGGAAGGCGATTCAGATTGGGAATGTTTCGTGTGGAAAAAAGGCGGGTCGAAAGCGATCTGTAGGTAAAGGAAAGTAGCCCAGCATTTCCAGATTAAGTCTAGCAGGTGCGCTGATGGCGAAGTTCAAAGGTAATAGAAACGAGGAAGGTTCATGCTAAGTGTAACACCGAAAAGGGGGGCGGGAAAAACGCAAAGAGCGTAGTAGTGTACACCTAAACACCGGTAATGAAGAAAGTTAAGGATTTGTGGGAAACAAAAAGGGTATTAAGTCTAACAAAAAATCAATATTCTTGAGGCAAAGCATAAAATGCAACTAAAGTATCGAAACGCTTGTTGTAAGGACAGCGGGTGAGGACGGACATGTTTTGGGTTATTATATGATTGAGGAGCGTGCTCGGGCCCAATCCAAATACAATGTAAACCACATCAGGTCACATAAGAGGGCCTTTTGGACACATCGAGATTGATACAAACACTACGACGAGCTCAATGACGCACTCGTATCCACCAAATCGTCAGCATGTTATTTCCGAGTGAAGAAAGGAGAAAAAAAAGAGAAGGAAAAAAGAGAAGGGAGGAAGGAAAAAAAAAGAAGAAAAAGGAAGGAAGGGAAAGAGGAAGAAGAAAAAGATGGGAGGAAAAGGGGGGAAGGGGGAAGGAGAGGAGAAAAAAGGAAGGGGGGAAAGAAAAAAGAAGGGGAGGGGGGGAATGAGAGAAAGGGGTAAAGGAGAAGAAAAGAGGGGAAGGGAAGGGAAAGAGGCAAGGTGAGGAGGGGGGGAAGAAACGAAAGGGGTGGAGGAGAAAAGGAAAAGAGAAGAGGTAGAGAGAAGGGGGAGAAAGAAAGGAGAAAAAGAGGGGAGGAGGGAGAAAAGGAGGGGGGAAAAGGAAGGAAGGGGAAAAAAAGAGAAAAGGGAAAAGAAGAGGAGGAGGAGAGAAGAGGGGGAAGAAGGGAAAGGGCAGAAAGAGGAAGAGAAGGAAAGAAGAGGGGAGGAGGAGGAGAGAGAAGGAGAGAAAAGGGAGGGAAGGGAGAGAAAGAAAGGAGAGGGGGAAAAGAGAAGGGCCGGGACCCGCCGAAGAGGAGGAGGGGGAACGGATGAGGGCCAATGTGGAGGGCGGCAGATCCTTCATCCAAAAGCGTGACTGTAAATATACCAATCGGAAATATGCATGATCTGAACATGCGCAAAGTCACCAAGCGTCGCCGATTATACAGAACAGATACGCATCGCCAGTTTTGGAAGGGATGTATGTATAGAGACGGGATACATTCGCTAAGCACGTCCAGGCCTTTGGTAAGCATATAGTGGTGCCCCACGCCCTGTCGTAAAGGTGGTCACTGATGAGGACAAATGGGACAGCTCCGGCGTATTTTCACGCTATACTACAAAAAGACAACCATACGTCCTGAGGGCGCCCACATGAGTGGAATCCTTAGTGAACCTATTCATCCGTACAATAGAGCTGCACCTTTTATACTTGAACATTAGCCGACGTCCAATGCCGACGCTTCCAGGCGGTACCATTTTAGATTGAGTTTCGGTTCTACCGATTAGCATCGAAGGATTTTTACGATGCAACTACTCATGCTCTTGAACTTCGCCCAGCCGTCTACAAGCGTCGTAGGTGCCCTGATGAGGTCCACTTGGGATGGTGTATTAGCTCCTTACATGCCTAGTCAACCACACCTCCGCGATAATTCTGCCACACAGTGTGTGTTAACATTATGCAAATCGACAAGACCCCGTTCCAGCGGTCCCATTATGATTGGTTACGATAGCATAGAAAGGAAACCATACATTTGGTCACTACTTCATCCATGAGAATCGTCCCAAAAGCCTTTTGCCACATATCAGT